>UCOM01000046.1:0-175467 GCA_900474385.1 Ormyrus pomaceus
CACACACACACACACACACACACACACATACATCCATACAGACATTTTTCAAAAATCATTTATTCTTGTTCCTGACACCATAAAATACAGTTATAACCGTTTTTTCGAACAACTCCAAAAATTACTATCACAATGCTTCCTCTAGGAGGAAGCAATAATTAAATATTTGAATAAAATAAGTAAAAACAAGTACACATTGAATAGCAGTACGCGGTACTTCACAAAATCGATTAGTAATTTGCCTCGTACCGAATTCCGAGAAAAGAGTTCAAACCTGAATGATTAATGAGTTAATGTCTGACTCGCGAATCATTTATAGGAGCTACTGCATCCGAGAGTAGAGAGGAGTTGTGCGCGGATCGATGTCCAGAAGTGGCTTAGGAATAAGGCCGGATTCGTACCGTGGTGCTTTTTAACTTTGCCTACCTGTGCATCTGCGAGGATGCGGCGCATCAAGGCCAGGGCGGGGTGTGCTGTGACGTCATCATCGACGCTCAGCACCTCACTCTTCTTCTTCAGCCGAAGTAGACTTTGCAGGCCTGCAACAAAAATTATGGACCATTAGGACGCGAGCTTATTAATCGTTATCTCATTTATTTTGTGATCGCAAAGCGTCAAAGTAAAGCAAAAGTGCCCAGGGCACGTCCATTATAGGCAGAAAAGCCCAACAGAAACAGAGAAAATGGAAGAACAGTCAGCCAGTAATCCCGGCAAGAACCCTTTGAAATCCGCGGAATCCTCGGGCAGCACTGCACTGATTGCTATGTTCTTTCATTAGAAATTGACAAATTACTCTTTCGTCCAGCCCAACTCGGCCAATGCCTTGGATTACCCCAACTGAAAGTCTTTTTTCTCTTTTTAAAAATTTTTATACCACATGTGCCACTGCAGTACTTATATTAATACATTACAGTAAAGAGATTTCTTTTTTGCCGAAACAATACTTGGCTATTTAGGAATATTGATCTCAAAATTTTCATTTCTTTGACTTTCATTAAGATAAGGAATAATATTTTCATCGTTTTTTTTAAAGAAATTTATTTTTCGCCAAGTATGTTTAAAATTGGTCTTTCTTCTTACGAAGCTTTTTTTAGCAATCTCATTTTTGAAAAAGAAGATTTATTATGACTATATTATAATTAAACGGTTGATAATTAATTCAGATATCAGATATTAAAATAAAGTACGCGAATTAAATTTTAATTAATATTCTAAAAGTGAATATCAATTCAACACCCGTCAAACGTCATCGTATAGTTGTCATAATTAAAATATAACCTCAGCGAGTCTAGAAGAGATGTTAAAAATGCTATGGATTTCAATTTTAGTAATTGACACAAGTGTCGACCTGTGTTCTTCGGAGCCTTTTCATTACATCGCATCTCATCATCGAGAGTAGTCTTCGTATTTAACGTGCCCTAATTCATCGGAAAAATATAAAACTTATTTCGTGTATTCGAGGGTATACGTAGATTTCTAGATGACCGATCTGCAGTTAACCTGTTCAAATTAATTGATTGACAGTGCAGCGGTAATAGAGCATTGCATTATTGGCACGGTAATGTTTGCTACGTTCGTTGGCTTGATTAACGCTGACTTTGGGAAAAAGAGGTATTACGTTTAAAGACGAGGTTAAGAGACATGGAAAGGGCGTTAAAGCAGGTCGGCGTGGCGCAAAGACACGTAAGCGCAGTCAGGAAGAAAGGGGACAATTAGGAAGCGGTCTTATTTCCTTGCTACTAATTATGCGAGGCATGCGCTCGCTCGCTACATCTCGCGTACGCGCGTACATCCCGCGAAGAATTTTAGCAGAGCGGCGAGCAGCGACAAAGCGAGGCTCTTTGTAAATTTGCGAAGGGAAAAGGACGGCAGCCGCTGCGGTTCCGAGAGCACGTCATTACGGAAAATGATTCGGGCGAAAATTGGCATGTCGCAAAGGCAGCGGCTTTCCTTTTTTCGGAGCTGTCTTGCCGCTGAATTGCCGGCGCTGCGCTCGGAATTTTCTTCGGGGGTGCTTCCGTCGCCATTTTTAGATTGCATGCGCGCGCTTCTGGAATCGCAATTTCGAAGCATTTTCCGGCAAGATCGAGGCGCTGCCGCTCGGAGAGCTCCAATTCCAAGAGTCGACTTTCCTTAATCGAACAAGCTCCTTTTTCAAATAAAAATATTCCCCGCAATTACGTAGCAATAAAAGGTGCGGGCACACGTAGCCCTAGCCAGCTAGCTTCCCTTCGTAATTAATGGAAAACTCTCGTCCGCCAAAATCAACCCGCAGACTTTAAAATGTCACGCGTTAACGAGAACGGAGCGAGGACGAAGGTATAGTTAAATTTACATAAGCAAGAATAATCCGACCAGTGGCTCCGCCGCGTTACACGCTTCGAGCGGAACTCGAAACCACACGGCCGTCCGAGGCTCCGAGCAAAGTGCTAATGCATTATATAGTCCACGGAAAGTTATATATAAACAAGACTGGACGCGAAAAACAATTTCCTCAGTTCTTAGAAGACAGTTATTTCGCCTAATCTCTGCAGGCGGAAGGGTTTTGAATTTTTCAAACGATAAAGTTCTATTGGATTCTTTCGGAGTAATTGAGAGTAAAGGTATCTCCGCTATACGAAGTCTCGCTATATACACCCCTTGTAATTCTGTAATCTTTTTTATAGGGCTTGCTCGGAAGGTAAGGTAAGGCGAAAACGGGGAGGTTCCGCAGTCGTGAACGTAAATTTTTCGAGCGCGAACTTTGCTCTGCTCATTCGCTGATAAAGCCCTGCGCCCAGCCAAGATCGTTACTTTCCCTGTGGCTGCTAATTTTCATCTCCTTGTAAACACGATAAGGGCATGCCCCGAGTATTGAATTATTTACTAGTCAGAAGGCGTTAAACTGTTATACTTGTGCCAACTTTGCATCGGATATTCTGCTTTATGGACAGTCATCTTTTTTGGCACTGCGGATGGGAAAATTGGAAAGTTCCAGGCCTTAAAAAGTGTAGAAATAAATTTTTAATTAAAAATTAACTTTTTTCAATGTTCATATTGTTTTATTCCATAAAATTGAAGCTTAGCATAGCTGGGCCCGGGGCGATATTCAAAGTTAAACAGCGCTGATAGCTGCGGTTACTCTAGTTGCAGGCTGATCGCTGCAAGACCTACAGTGAAACTTTGATGATGACAGTTTAGCGGACTTTTCGCCCTGGGCAAAGTGCGCTGCGGGTTCAAGCAGTGAGTCAATAAATTCTTCTCGCGTGAATTCATTTGTTTTAGAATTGGAAGAAGAACTTGGTCGGGTTTAGTGACAAAAAATACGATCCAAGATTATAAAGTATATACAACAGCAGTTAAGATGAGTAATGCCAGTGGTTTACAATTTTTATTGCACTTGGTTAAAGCCGAGGCACAGAAAAGAATATTTTTCATTCTTAGTTCTGGCATAAATTTACTTTCTAAAATTCGTCCTGTATTTCTCGTCAGAGCAAACTTTCAAAGTAAAACGAATGAGACTACTTGCAAAATAACAAACTGACGTAAAAAGTAGAGACTTTCTAGGATGTAAACGAAAATCTAAATTCTTTTTATTCTTAGCATTACTTAGCTTTGATATACTTCTGAACTAAGATATTAAAAATATTCCTTTTTGAAAAGTAAGAAAACCGTTTAAATTATACGTAACTTTCAACATTTTCAGCATCCATTTGAAAAAAGTATTATTATATAGCTTCTTCAATTAAGTAAAGAGACAATAGCGCTCCAGATTTTCGAGTTTGCAGTCACATTTTCCGAAAGGATGTGTAACGAGAGATTTCAAAATTTTTATAAAAAATGAGATAATGAAATCGCGCAATCCGTTGCGTAAAGAAAAAAGTAGAAGCTCCGCTAGCTCTCATTGTTTCACGCTTTTTCCCGTCATTGTCTTTCTTGAAAGTCGTGTTCTCATGCTCTTACTCTCATCTCGGACAATTCCTCTTTCTCTTTCTTCTTTTCCTCAAGAAATTGTGCACTTAAACGATTCCGTCAGAGATTTGGCTGAAAGAAGTTAAACGCACAGCAAAATAAGGTTTTTGTTCTTCTATTAAGAAAAATTTTCTTTCGAATTGTTGTTAATTCTAAAGGACTTTGAATTACAATAAGCTCGTAAAACCAGATCTCAACGTTCGCAAAGCTAATAAGAGCTCGAAAATTATCAGTCGCAATTTGGTCTAATTAATCAAATCCAAAGGTTCCCATTGTAGTAAAACAAAGCAGCGGCACAAATATAAGGGCGTTGGAAATTTCTAGTTGTATAAACGCAGTTCCTCCAATGTTCCCGGACTGCAGATTCTCTTTTGCTACAAAAGTTTACTTGCGCCTTGCGGTGTGACGCCAGGGAGTATCATAATTCCGTTATTCACGAGCTCCTGTCGGCAAACTCAAACTATCCTCCCTCTCTTTTACTCCTGCAAGATAACTCTGCCTTCCTTCCTGTTGAGAGACTACTGGAAGCTTTCCACCCTCGAAATGAAACGGGACAAGGAGTGCGCCAAACTATGTCCCCAAGAATAAAAAGTTTGCGCGCGGATAAAGATGAATCGCGGCTGCAGAAAAGAATATTTAACTTTTGAGTTGGAGAAAAATCAAGCTCGTAAATCGATAATGCGTTTCTCTGCCTGGCAGCCGGTAGCTTCTTACCTTCTTTCTTATCGGGGGAATCTCGCGAGAGAGCAGCTCTAACTCAGTGGGACGTTAATGGTGCGTAGAGCGCCTTTTACGGCGATTAATTAACGTCGGGAGCTAATGAGTTTTCGGACGACAAATGCCATTCGGCGACACGAGATATATCGAGCCGCGCAGTCGAAATTCATTAGTCGCACTTAGCTGGAAATCGATGCGAGCCTTTTGCTTGGGCCAAGCAAGTGTTTGCTCTACAAATCTCCTTTCGAAATTATCAAAATCGTCCGCGCTAGATTGAAACAATTTTGAAATTGAAATTCAGCCCCGCCTGAGGCAGAGCGGGCGACAAGCCGGAGCAGGGAATTTCGCGCTATTTCAAGCCCAGAGTCTAATACACTCTCAAGGAACGCGGACTGAAAGCGCGTGTCGTTCGAGCTCGTTTCAAAAATTGATGGAACAATTTTGCTTTTACAACGAGCTTCCTACAGGCAAAGCATTAAAGAGTACTGAAACTGCACGAGATATTATTAAAGCTTTGTGTGATGAATATCCAGCGAGGCGTGCTCGTCTGTCGCCGAGGCAAAAGGAGGTTTCGAGGTGAGAAAATTTATTTCCCCGATGAGCGTCGACGCGACACGCTAAGATAAGCCAATTACCGGATCGCGCAATAGAGATAGAACTCTTTCTCTCTCTCTCTCTCTCTGTCACTCTCGCGCTCTTTCTCTGTTACGAGGAAAAGCGAAGCTAGAGGAAGAAAGGCTTCATCCGGATAATAATGGATCGTGTGAAGGATGCCTGCGGCTAATTTCAAATAAGTTACGTACGGCGCGGCAGCAACCCCGCATTTAATTGAAGAAAAATATGCGTCTAAGCTGAGCCTTAAATTTTAGTCGAATTTTTATTTATTTACAACTTTCGTTTTGTTTTATTTCATTCGCAAAATAATTATGTAAATTTTTTAAAGCTTTAGTGCCGCAAAATTGTTTCGAATTCCTACGAGTAAAAGTTTTACATTGATAATCATTATAAGTTGGTAGAAATAAAGCACTAATCTTCCTGCCAGTTGTCGCAAGAATAAAAAAGGCAAAGAAAAACTTTTGGGGAAACCCGCAGGGAATATTTTTTACTGGTGAAAGTTTATCGTCTCTAATAGCGAAGAAGTTTCGCTTAATAGCAATATCCATTTCAAGAGAAAAATAAAAGAAACTCAGACAAATTAATCAGTCGGCCCTATTAACTACTATTAAAATGGCTCATTGAACAATTACGGTCGAGATGCTTTGCGAACCCCATCGTTAATGAGGCAAGCGATAATACCAACCGATTGATTTTCACGGTTTGCTTCTTTAGTTTACGAAGGAAGAGACATTTCTGCCAACAGTCTGAGAAATTTGCAAAGGAAAATAAAGAATATAGAAAGTTTTTTTAACTTTAGCTCTTTCGAGTTAGGCAAATTAACAAGAAATGATTTTATATGTTTTTTTTTTTTAATTTATACTTTTAGAGCTTTTTGGCCTCTGTGCAGTAGAGTGAGTTTAGCTATATACTACAGGCTGAGTTGGAAGGAAAATTCACTAGAGCAGAAGACAAAAGTCCAAAATCAGAGAAGCGAGTAGAATGAGAAATGCTCCCGCTAACTTTTTCCGGAGAACTTCAGAGAGCGAGAACTTCGGAAATACTTCTCTTCAGACTTTGATCACAGATAAGCAGCAAAGTCAGCTAGTTGCCCTCATCTCAATCTGAATAGACAACTTTTCGCGTAAAACGTTTATTAACCGAATTTTCAAAGTTCAATATTTCCCATTCAAAGTCCTTTGAAAATTTGGCATAGTTTCCAAAATTAAAAAAAAAAAGATATTTTTCTGCATTTAATTCAAATTAATCAATAGCTGCAGAACTTTGGCACAAAGGTTTGGTAAGTCTTATTTTCCCCAGGAGACTGACGAATCGCAATCATTAATTTGCAAACTGAGGCGTCAAAGTAGACAGGAAGCGGAAAGGTGCGCGCGCGCTCTCTCTTTCTGGTTGCATGAGAAGAGGCCAGTTATTGGGCGAATACGAATGGAGTACATTGCTCTCTTGCGCAGGGAGAGAGAGAGAAAGATAGAACCGCTCATCGTACAAAACGGTTCTCAACCCCGACCTTTGGACTTCCGCTCTGCGTTGCGTCTTTGAAGAGCCATAGAGGAATAAGTGCGTAATCGTTCCGGAGCCGACGACGGGCTTTGAATTTATAAACGTTTGAATTACTTTGATATAAGTTGTGCACGTACGAACCTACTTTCGGCACGCTCTGGAATTCACGAAATACTTTCTGCCATTGTTTTCCCTAGCAAAAAAAGCATATTTAATTAAAGAATTGGCTCGATTTCGCAGCCTCTCACGCGAGACAAAGGACCATTAAGAAAAGCGGCCGGATCGAGGATCGGTTGATTAAGTTATTGGCAGGAGACTCGAGAGGAGAGCAGAGCTCAAGAGAGACCACTGCATACGAGTGTCGCGACGGGGTTAATCTTCGAAAATCTCATTGGCAAGGCAATCGAGCGCGCTCTGCCAATCTATATATATAGGCGTGGAGGGGGCGGAAGAAATCTATGCGGCAGCAAATTCTCATAAATATTTATGGAGCTCAGCGAGCGTCACGCCGACCTTTTATACAAGACGCCACCGAATATATATTGATACGATAGCGGAAAAGAGTCGGCATTGTGGCAAAGGAGAGCTCCGACGTTGTTACGATGATAATGAGATCTGCTCTTTTTCATACGTCAAAGATGCGCTCTCCCCTTTGACGCGACTTTTACTCTGCACCCCGTTTCTCTCTACGCTGCACAACTAATTTCGCTTTAATGTCGCTCATTTCTTGTAAATTACTACTTTCAAACGGTTTTCATTTCTCAAAAAAGTCAAATTTTCTTAAAAAATCCCTTTTTCCACTTTTGCAGAATTTTTCAGTACATCGTAACCCGTCGAATCCAGCCTTTATTACAAAATAAACTTCACGTAGTAACTTTATACGATTTCATACCTATGCTACAAAAGCTACGTGTTCCGAAGCTCTAGGCGATAAAAATACGCATACGTTCTACCAACGCATTTTACAACAAGTAAAAAAATGCATTTAATAAACTGCGGAAAATATATGTATACATAAATTAAGTTCAGCGTAATGTCGTTTTACTGCAGTAATATTATAATGAACCTCAAAGCATAAATCTTTTTCGTGTAGAAATTTTTCTATATTTACATACGTCTGCATCGAGTTTTTAAATAGCATATGAATATTTACATCTTTCCTACGGAAAATGTTGCGTGCAATTTCGTGACAATTGCTACGAGGCTGATTGAGTAAAACAATGAGTTAGTAGAAGGGAAGCAAGTATAAAACTTGTAGTGACAATGTTTCCTTTGTTTGGAAATGTTCATGCATTTAAAAGCTTTACAAACAAAGCGAAGCAAAAGTTAAATAAGTAATAGAAGCCAGGATAAAAGTCCGGCAAGGTGAAGAAGAAGAAGAAGAAGAAGTGGGCGCGCGATTCTAGTGCGAATCGATATGCAGCTGCGGAAACTCTCATAAATATTTATTCGCAGCCTCTGTCGCGCGCATCGAAACCTGCACTGACGCTGTCCATACTACCGGCGAGCGTGTCACCAACTTTCCCCGCGTGAATTTTTTCAAAAATGATTATGCCTTTGGCCCTTTCCCGCAGGAAATTGAGCCATCGTCCGCGGTTTATTGTCAAGAAAAATCGCTTTTGCCTGCTGTTCAAGGTGGAAACGAGAAAAAGTTTGTCGCTGAATTTCGTGCAAGAATTCATCATCGCGATTTTTATTTTGCTTTAAATCTTTATAAAAACTTATTTTTGGAATATACTACCAAGTCATCTCGAAAGAGCAGAGAAACTTAATATCTTTCAAGACTTGTAACATTGAAAGTTATTTATATCAGACTATTATATTTTCCACGTTTTTTTAGCAAAGATAAATTGTGTATTATCTGCACATTTATTAAAATGTTTGTAAATAAAAAACTATCACACGAAAACAGATCATTCTTCAACGATTTCTGTAAAATAAAATTTTAAACACAATGTTTTACCACGAAATAGCAGTTATCCCTTTTGAAAATTCCTTTGCACAAAACGCACATCACTATCGCACACTACCAGGACGCGAAATCACAACTGTCACTCGCACAACTGACAACGAAGACGTATGAATGAAGGAATTGCTCGGTGAAGAGCAGCCAGCAAGCCAGCAGCAGCCGCGACGGCAGCAGCAACAGCAGAGAATGTGCCGGTAGGCAGTTGTGCGCCTCTCTCCCGCGGCCAGCTGTTCGAAAGCCTGCTGCCGTTCGGGTCCTTTTGGGCCCCGTGCGTCTGTGTGCGTGAGGCTCCTGCCGAAAGTGGGGGAACAAGCGCACACGACACGGGCGGAAGTGTGGCAGAAAGAAGCGGCCCGATCAAGCGGCAAAAAGATGCACGCTTTGTTACCATTCCTGCGCTCTAACTGTCTATAAAGAAGCTGCAATCCGGAAAGGAATTTTTTCCTTATTTTAAATAATACATAATTCAAGGCTCTATTTAACTTTGCACTGCAGGTTATTCAAAATTATAACGGAGATTAACTGCAGTTTAATTGTTATGTAAATAAAGGACCAGACAGAAGAGGAGGAATGTGTCAATAAACAGAATTGTAGGACGAATTTTGACGTTTCCATCAAGCTGATCTGATGAAAAACTAACAAAGGAGCGACGCATGAAAAATGAAAATGGTGAAAATGTCGGAAACGTCTGTGGAAAAGCGAGGAGTGCCGATATAAAACGTAGAGACGTTATATTGCGCTGCAGTCATTGCATTTAAGGAAGAAAGACAACATAAGGGGAGAGCTGCTCTTTGTAAAGGGAGACCACTTTTCCTCTGGTTTCGTTCCTTTTTCTGTGCGGCTACAGTTTTCTATAAGATTATAAATACTAGAGACACTACTACTTTTAAAAATCTAGGTTAACGTTATTTATTGACAACGCTCATCTTAACACGTTGGTATTGATCCAACTCACCGGTACATCATTTTTTTACATCACAGCTGCTTTTATTAGACTTATGAAAAATTCAATACTTGATTATAAAGTTAATGATGATAAAATTTTGTCTGAAAACTGCAGTTATATTATGAAGTAAATTTACTCTTTTTACAAAAAGCAGCAATTTCTATCTATATCTAGCAGCGTATTTATTGAAACAAAATGCAGCGAAGCGTATTACAGGCTTGCATCTAGGCCTCTTCTCACTTGCAAGAACTCTGGGATGCGGAAAATGAGATTATAGATTATGCGCAAAGAGCGTTTTCGAGGATAAAAGAGGATTCCATCTTGACGGGTTGTTAGTGAATTCTCGAGCGAATCTTCGCTTTATATTGCTACTTCAATTTCGCCAGAGCATTGCAATTTTCGATGGAGTCGAGAAAAATGTTGTCGAAAAATTGTCTCTAATCGTGAATGAGAACAGCAATAAGACTCGCAGCGGGAAGGAACAGAATTATGCAAATCTCGGAAAAGTTGGCTGAACCACGTCGATTCCGGGCCATTAATTCCGAAGCTCCCGAGGCGTAAAGACTTGTCATAGACGATAATTCTTGTAATCCAGCCTGAGGTACAAGACGGCGAAAGAAGGTCTTATCAAAAGTACATCAGAAATCCCGAAAGTTTCAGGCTGTCACGTGTCCCTCAACAAAGGCGAACTCGGCTTAGGGATAATCCACGAGCGCAGAGCGAATTCGACATCCGCTGGAAAATGGAAAATGCTGGACGAAAATCGGCTTCTGCCGCAGAGATGCCTCATTTTCCCTGCCTGTCGCACGAAGTCAAAAGAATTTGGGTTGCCTCGATCTGGGTCACACTCGCTGCCTATTTCAAAACCGCTTATCCCATCTGTATTTCAAAACGAACCCACGCAATCGCTTATTTTTCATATTTTTTATCATCAATTCTGTTCACCTTAATAATGCTTCTAAGAAATAAACGAATTGTCTACCTCATTTAATATGCTATAACCACGCGTATTCAAGTCACTGAATCTACAACTGGCTCAACGAATTGGATTACAAAGCCGTAATAATTGATTCCATTGGACCAATATAATTAAGATTGCCCAGTACAACTGCTAATTAAATAATAAGCCACTTATACAATTCAGAGGGGGAAAAAATGAATTTTTGATTTTTTTATTCATATTAAAGTAGCTTCTTTCCCGGAAATTAGCAGCGCCGTGGGAAATCTGCCGGTACGCTTAGATATTCTATGTAAAGCATAAACGTATAATTCCATGGCGATGACCCACTTCGCGGCGCGCACTTCGTCCTTCACCCGTTTCGCCAATTATTTTACAAAACGAAAGGAGTGTTCATTAATGAGAACTTTGTTTGCTTTAACGACGTACTTCGCACTTACGAAATTATAATGGAATTCGGCTCGTTTTGAGGGCCGAAGTAGATTTGCTAAAATGCGCCAATAAACCTTACCCGACGTTGCGAAATCATTTCCATTTGGATTGCCTTTTATGTAAAACCATTAGCTTTATTGCTGCAGACTTTTGATCAAATAGAGCGTCATTTATTTAAGACCAGACTTATATACTCAAAGCCCTTGTATAGTACTATTATTCATTTAACTAATAAAACTAATAGAACGGAGAATTGAAAATTGTAGGTTTTTTCGACAGCAGCCTTTTTCCCTCTGCAACGCGCAAAGATATAGAGGTCGACTCGACGGCATACCTCATATGCGCGAAAAGCGATCCCGGCGCTAAGTAGGCTCGCAGGAGCCTGAATAGCCGCGAGTGCGAGCAGGGAGAGCCCGAAGAAAAGAGAGCGAGGGGAAAAGGAGACGCGTGCCAGACGCAATATGAGGGGAGACGCAAAGATATTGTTTTCTTTGGGCCGCGTTTGCTTACCGAATCAAGTGGATTTACCGCTGATTAGGATCGGGCCAAACTCCCATATTTTTCTTGGCTTGTTTACGATTTTCGATTTCATTATCTGGCATCGCGCGTTTACTTTCGTGATTGGACTAGGACGCTCGGTGACGATTAAATACATCTGTACAGCCGATGGAGGGACGACGTATTTCTTAATTTTTTGAAAGAGCCGAGTGAAAATAGCCCCGGAGAGAGGAGGAAAAATGGAACGAGAGAGAAATGGCAGAGAGTGTTTACGGAGAGCCGGCGACGACAAACTTATAGAAGAAGCGGATGATGAGCCAAGAAGAAGAGAAGAAAGCTAGCGTTTCGAAAAAAGCCGGGCGAAAGGAGGGATTTACGAGGCGGCTAAAAGCAAGAGGGAGACAGATGTGTAAAGGGCACGCGCTGCTCGAGAATATGAATACATTTTCGAGAGCACTCGCTAGCAAACTGCTGCCGCCACCGCCGCCTGCCGAGGAGACAAAAAAATATTCTCTGGAATTAGGCCAGCCGGTAGCCTATTTTATTGCTTCGCCAACCAGACCGTTCCTCTCTCGGTTCCTCTGCCATTCGACCGTTAAATAAACATTTTCAAATTTAATTTTTTATCATTTTAGTCACTGCGGATCGATTAAAAATTTAATTTTTAATCTCTATAAATAAAAAGGCAAACGTTCGCTGGAATCTTCTAAGGCTAATTTTATGCGAGGATAAATTTGGCCAAATCCTAATAGCCTCCTAATTTACCCATTTAATCCGCGAGTCGGATAGAAAAGCTATTTAATTCGCTGGCGAAAAAGAGCGTCAGCGGTAGAAAAAGTTAGCCACTCGTTCTTTTCCATTGTTGCCCTTAAAAAAAAAAAAAAGTAGCGGAGATTAATTTTTCTGGCACAAGTTCCGGCAGCTTAAGCCGTCATATTAGCCCAACGAATGGGAAACTGCGATCTATATCTAGAGTCGCTAGCGAGTGTCGCGAGTGGAAAATTGAATTTCGCGCGGCGAGCCAAGGAAAACGAACGGCGCCACGAGAAAGGGTGAGAGAAAAAACTATTCTCTCTATCCATCTAGTCGAGAAAAAAAACTCGAGCAGATAAACGAATCGGCACGCAATAACGATATTTCACTTTGGCGGATAGTCGGGGGCCAAGTTGTTGCTCCGTGACAAACGCTCTCTGAATCCGAAGCCCTCTATTAATTTCGCAGCATCGCGAATTTCCGACTAACCATCAAGGATATTAGAATAAAATATCGATGAAGAAAAATAGTACTCTCGAGGATAAAGAATAAGAAACGGAATTTTATCCCGGCGTTCGATGCGCTAACGGGACTTGTGATTTATTACGGTAGGGAAATATCGAGAGGGGATGTTACTCAAGTGTATGACGACGTATATACGAATCATCGAGCGCCTCGGGAGTCGCAGGTCCCGGCTTAACTGGAAAAAGGTACACCCTAGTCTAAACCGTTAGATTAAGTTGCAAAACGGTTTTTAAGTTTGTTCTCTAAATTTGTCCAGCTCTTACTTTTCATTTGCACTGATGAAAAAGATTTAAAAAGAACGAGCACTTGTCGATGCGTTTATAAATGATCCGATTCTCGTATGAGGTATAAATTATTCAATCGAAAGAAGGCAGGCGAAAAGGGAAGGAAGAAGAAAAAATTCGACACAGGCGGCGGATGTAGCGCTGCAAAAATGAAGAGAAAAAGTGGTATAAACAGGGGATAAAGCTGCGGAAAGGATATAAAGAGCTGGGCAGAGTTTCGGAAATCGGCTGCGGGTCCACCTGGACGTGGAATCTGGCCATTAAATGTCCGGGGGCTGTCCTTCGGTCGGCCAGCGGCAGGTGGCGCGTTTGATTCATATACATCAATGAAATTCCCACCTGGACCTCGACAACCTCGCTCTATTTCCCTCTATTCGGTCATTTTTTTAAAATAACTATTAAATTTGTACTTTTTTTGCTCGCTTAAAAGTCGATAGAACCGTATATATTCCGGATCCCATTGGTCTCGGAAAAAAGGTAGAAAATCACGGACTAATTAAATCAGTCGAGCCATGAATTTCACGGCGGATTCTAGAGGAAGAAACGTTGGCGTGGGCTTGATTGTGGGTCAAATGAAAAAGGCGGCTTGCTTTCTTTCGAGAGGAGCGGCTTGCTTTCTTCCAAGGCACTTGAGACAGATTATGGGTGACGATACGTCTCCGCAATATCAGCACGCAGTAGTCTAACGCTTAGACGGCCTCACAATAGGCCGGGCTCCATCGGAATAATGGCGCTTCGCGAGCTGTTCCCCGGAGGGGAAGCCGGCAAAACGAAGCCTTCGAGAAGATCTTCCCCGCGCTCGGATATTGTATAGGAAAAGTTAAAAAATTGAAGTTTGAAAAATTGCAAGGAAAACTGGCGGATCAATTTTTCCGTCGGGAGGGTGAGTTCGGTCGGCTAAAGTATTGCCTACAATACCTATCCGTTTTCCCAGCAGCGGTGGCGGCTGCTTCCCCCCGGCCTCGCTCTATTCAGCGTACGTGAGAGCACCGAGAGAGCCTTCGGAGGCAATAACACACGGAGCAATAAGGGGCTTCGAGAATAGTAAGAGCGCAAGAGCCAGTCGATAAAACAGAGATAAAACAAACTTAATGGCTTGTCTGCTGACTGTAAACTTAATTTACGCTCGACAACACATTGATTTGCCGTAATGAACAATGTCCAGATATCGTAAAAAATCCATTTTCACTGGTGCTAGAAAGGAAAGGCTCAAAACGAGAACGATTGCAAAGAGGTACCGCGGGAAACTATCGGCAGCAATGCCGACTATAGTATAGGCGAGGAGCAAGCAATTAAAGGAGCTCGGGGGAGGAACGTCTAGATAGAACATTGTAAACCTTCATTTTGGAAAAATAAATCTTTCGAGCAAACCGAAAGATTGCTATCACGCTCGCAAGTAAATGATACGGGCGTTCCCAGACAAGAAAGTGCAAATAGAAATGAGGTATTGCCTTGTTATTAGGTTTCGAGTTTGAGGCATTGGGGCGCCGTCGTTTCGAGGGTGGCCGAGGAATGGAGAGAGCATGACTAACCGTACGGAGAAACGCCGAGAGGGGGGGGGGGGTGTTTCGGCCCGGGGAGACTCGCCGCGCCGACTACTAAATTCGTATACGGTGGCCATCATAATATATCATATTTTTAGTTTCTTCAACTTGTACTATTCTGTATGAGGATAAAGCTGAAAAGTAGTCGCGGGTCAAAGTAGATTTCTAGCTCGGCTCGCTTTCATTATTCATCGGAGCTTTAAAAGAAAACGGGTTTAAAAGTGAGAAAAGGCCGTGCTTTTCCCTCGGCGAATAAATGTTTCCCGACTCGCACGCGTGGCCCGGGTCTCCCCTCCTTTTCCGGGGCTTTCCTCGCTCGCGCCCGTCACGTTCGGGGCCGAGGGGCGGCCGGATCTGTCGACGCGAGCTCGAGACGCTACCCGCTTTAATATACGATTGAGCGACGGTCAATATGGGAAACCCTGGGAAAGAACGGCTGCCTCGCCTCCTTCTGATAAATGCACTCCGAGAATAACCTTGACGAAAATTGCAAAAGCTTATCCATCCGCGGCGAAGAAAAGCTTAAGCGCGCATTTGACGTGGAAAGTTATTGTTTGAGACGCGGAAGATCCTCGGGTTTTGCACTAAAGCGCGAGCTCCGAACAAACGGACTTACATATGCTCTATATCTATTATTCAATAAATCGCTCCTTTCAGAAGCAGAGTTTTCAGCTTTTCGCGGCAAAGTTCTGGCTATCATTTATTCAGGATTTGATGCGAGCGTAGATTTTTGCTTTTACTGCAATACGTGAATGCAGCTCGAGCCCGCCCCTTTCGTTTCCTAGCTGCTCCCGCAGCCTTTTCTAGTTTGATTATTTCGCTTTTCGCGCCCACAGCCGCCCGCCCTTTTGACCTCTCTTTTCCGTGCGGCCGCTTTCTCTTTTTCTCCGAGCGAAATACGGGGCTCAAGTGCCGCGCCTTTTTCCCCGAGTTAGTTAACGCGAATATTGTTTTCAACTGTATGCGTTGCTCTGCGATATTTAATCCGACAGCCGGGAGAGCATGTCCCACTTTTTTTTTTAGCTAATGTAATTATACTTTTTCCAAGTATTCTTTTATTCTTTATTAAGTTTTAATTTAAATACAGCCAATTAAAAAAATCATCTTGATCTTTTCGATCATCCTGAAAGAATGGAGAATTTTTTTAAAATTCTAGCAACTTGTTTCGAGAGGCGTACTTCGTTTAGCTCAAAAGGATTAACTTTAAAGAAAATCTCATTTATTCCGAAAGGATCATTTTTTTAAGTGAGTGCATGTTTCGTACGCGCGCATTATGCACCACTCACTTGACTCTACACCTTTTTTTTCGTTGACGAGTGCAGTTCTCTTTTAGTCACCCCTCATTATAGGTACAAAGAGTATGCAGAGAGCCCAGTGCGGTTCCAAAGAATTTTAATTACATATTTTACGTATAATTAATTTTCGTAACGAGTTATCGCGCCTATTTTTATTGCTTCATTATCGTATTATTGAAATAGCGTCTCTTAAGTAAGTTAATGTGGCCAGAAAGAGAAGCCAACTGACGAGGCTATAAAATTTCCCGTGGCCGCAATTTCCAGTTGCAGTTTGCATTTTCCTCAGAGGAATAAAAGCAATTTTCGCCCAAGACTTTTGTTTACAAAGCCGGTCGAGTCTGGCTTCTTTCCTTCCTCGCTATAAACGCTTTATTAACGTTGTTTCGGCCGGCGGAAAAATCGCGAGAGACCAACTCCCTTTTATATAGTCGGCAAATTTAATTGGAGTTTCTGTCGAAAAAATAAAGAGCCGAGTTATATAGGCTGCGCAGCGGGGATCGCACAAAGTGCGCTCAAAAGAGCGAGGAGACAAAAAGGAAGGCGGGTAATGTATAAAGTACACGCCGGAGCGCTCATCGTTCTCCCCTACATAAAGAAGAGGGAGGAGCTTTTTCTCTCGTTTGATGCTCGCTGCAATTGTAGTCTGCTGCTCAAAAATTTCGAGATCTGTTTATAGGAAACTGATGTACAATCGAGAGGTTAAAATACTGCATTTTTGCAGATTAGAACTCGACTATTTACAGATTTAAGGATGAAAAGTATCCATAAACAACGTTCGCGAGATTTTTTAAAAAGGTTTGTTTGAAATTTGCTAAAAGCTCTGAAATGAAATTAAACGTGAATCCCTGATGTTTGCAAGTTAAATCTTGCAATGAATCCATTGTACCGAAAGCTAAGAGAGAAGTGTAAAACAATGGGTAGCGTGCATTAGAAATTCTATAAATCAATAAAGACCGTAAGACGGCAAAACGTTAACGGAAAGGCGCGAGTTGTAGCTGGAGCACAAAAGCGCATTAAAATTTCAGGTTGGCCAATAGTCGCGCGCACAAAAGCTCGGCCGGCCGCGCCCCTCGTTAATAAATAACGAATTCATTAAAGCAGCGCGTTAAATAGCCCGACGCGATCGCTCCCTCTCGAATAGACAGAAAGCTTAAATTAAGCCAAACGCCGCGGCGTTGGATTGAATATTATTGCGCGTCGGCAGCTTTTTAAAACAGATTCGCCGCTGAAGCAAGCTCCGCTCGTTAATTACAGGGCTTAGGGCAAGCTTTTTCCCTTATCTAGGCGAGCGCCAAGTGCGATTGTTTTGCCGCGCTAACGAGCCCGACAAAGCATGTGTGCTCGCTTACTTTCGGAACGCCCTTTACAATGGGGCGCGCTCTTTCCGAAGCCTCCTTCCACCACCGGCACCACCATATTGATTTAGTATTAAGTGCACGCGCTCGGCACGCGCTCCTCGCTCTGTCCTCTATTTTTCTACCTCGTAAGGGATAAATGTCGAACGTGAAGAGAATCGAGACGAGGATCTCAGCGCGATTTCTATCCTTCTTATGGACAATTCGAGCTATTTACCTCCATCGTCGGTACAACCTGCTGTCGCTGATATATCGGGAGCTTGCCATTTATTTTCAACTCTTCTCCCTTCGAGCTACTCTTTATTGCTTACATGCTAATAATTTTGATAATACAATACCGACACTCTACATATATATCAAGCGTTTTCATTGGCAATAAGCTGCACAAAAGGCACGGGGCTTCGCCGACTTTTTCTTACGGTTTCTTCTGATTATACGTGCTCTTTCCCATCTCGGTTGTTCTCTCTTTTGGCTCCATTTTACGCATTCTCACCGGACAGACTTTTCTTTTTCTTTTGAGAAAAAGAAAAGTTTGTCCTCTCCTTTTATGCCCTCTCGCCCTTACTCCATCGTACAGTAACGAAATCTTTTCTCTTCGATTTCGATCGCATTTTACGAATATTCCCTCCTCGCAGCCTGTAAAGTCGAGCGTTTTACGGTTTCCTAGGACTACCTTTTGCATTCCCGGCATTCATTTTCGTTTCAAAGTTACCTTTCACGAAAAATCTGCTATACGACATTAGATACGAACAGGTAGAAAAGAATTAGCAAGAAATATTTTAAACAAAGGGTGCAAGATAGTCGATATTTTGCAAAGGCGATCAGGCGGCGATATTCCTCGAGCCTCGCTTAAAGTTTTGCCTCCTCGGCTGGAAAGGCATCTGCTTGCGAGCGACAAAACGTCGCGTAAAAAAGTAAATGAACGCTGCACGGAGGATAGAGCGTAGCGATAAGAGCGGATCACGCGAGCATAAGATAGCCGAAGAAGGAAATCTACCTAACGTCGAGCAAAAAGCTAAAGAGAACAGAGTAACTGCCCTCTAAAAGCGGGCTTACTTTTTGAGATATGGAGCAGCCTATATAGGTTAATGTTTCGGAATCAGGAAGTAGATGAGAAGAAAAGATACTCGGATCGTCAATCTCGGGGAAAGCGGCGAAAGAATATCGAAGACCTCGTGCTTTCCATCGGAAGTTTAGCGCGGGCACTTTTGCTCCCAGCCAGAGAAATGAACGGATTTTTCTGCCTGCTCTATTTTTGGCGGCGCGGAAAGTTCAGGCTCCCGCCGCGATGGGCTTAATTTGAGCGGTGCTCAAAACCGGAGAGGGGCTGAATTAAAAAAGTTTTTATGCGCTTCCTCGCGATGTCTTGTCACTTCTCGCTTAGATGTCCAACATTTCCTCTTATTTCGAGAAGCAGCATTTTCAGACAAGGTCTTTCGTATAATTAATTTACTTTGGAAATTGTTTTTTATTTTTTATAGTTACGCGCCCCTTCTCGCAAACGTCACCCGAAATTCTGTGCGACTGACGTAATGCCGACCGGGAGGAAAATCCAGCGGGGCCAACCGAGCGGAAATCCAATCGTCGCGCCGGACTGCCTCCCGATCGCGTTATTAATGACGGTTTAATCTTTTTGCACTATTAATGAAGAGCAATCGAGCAGCTTTTCTTTAATCTATAATGCGCTTCATAATCGATTCTGGCCAATCGCTTTTAATTATGCTTCAGCGGCAAATTTCTAACTTTTCCCCGCTTTTCCCTCGAAAATGTACCTTGCAAACTTTGTACAAGCCGTGAAAAATCATTAAAAGTTTAAAATGCGAAACGGCACCTAAATAACCGCGAAAAATTATGTAACCACATTTATGTTAATGAACATTTTTAATGAGCTTCGGACGTGAAAAGTTTTGTTACGTTTTATAAATAAAAATAAACATAATCAAGTATCTTATGTCTACTTACTCTACCAAAATTCAAAAGTTATGTCATGTTTTTAATTTCAACTCACCTGCAACAAAAAATGTCTTAAAGTTAATTAAAAAATCAATTATAGTGATTTTGAAATTTGTTTGTCTTACTATAAATTTACTAAAAATAATGAAAAAGTTTCATCTACTGACTTTAACTAATGAAAAAAAAAGACAGGGACGAACTCGGCACATTTTCTTAAAATACAGGCACAGGAACTTCATCACTGCGACATTAAAAATTCACATCTCATCCAATCGCGTTTTAACTTTAAACATCAAGCGTACGTCTAAACAAACGAGAAAACAGCTCGGCTGCGAAAACTCAAAGTCGAAACAGTAGACAGACCTTTTTCCGAGCTTTTTTGCCCACGACAATATCTTCATTTTTAAGTAAACAGTAAACAGTACGAGTGAGAATGCCAAGTTAAAAGAAAAGTTGCTGGTCTTCTATTTTTCGTTAAACGCCAAAATAAAGGCTTTTAAAATATGGAATGTCAGGATAAAATTTAATTAAAGAGCGCGCTTGTTCGGTAAAAATTTTTTATTGTTCAATTTTTCACTAGTGTTTACTTGGAGTAAGACTTCTTATTAAAGCTCGTTTTAAAGAGATTTTTATTACAGCAAAGGTCTCTACTTTGTACCTTGAAAATGAAAATTAATTTTCATTTTGTCCCCTTGTTTTAATGAAACTTTTCATTAAAACGTGTAACTATAGAAACCGTGTACCTTTAATGCGAGTAATATGAAAAGAGGATAAAACTGCGCAAAATCGAAGGACTTATATTAGTAGATTTACGAGAGCTAAAAATGCAAATTAAAAATAATTATTATGTCTTCTTGCAATGGATTTCGTTGAATGAGAATGTAATAATTTAATTATATTTTTATTTTATTAAGATTAGAAATATCTGAATGCAGAATATGACAAATGATAAATTGCTAATTACATAAAATAAAATTTCATTAAAGCATCACTTTGATCCGAAGGAATCTTGGCAAATTAATGAGGAAAAATACGTTAGTTCCATTAAAAGATATTTTTGGCTGTTCAATTAAAGACCTTGAATGTTTTTTTAAATACTATGAGTTTGCAGATCAAAAAACTTCTCTTTCAAGAAGAATAAAAAAACAAAATCAACTTATTTTTATCATGATTCGTTTGATCTCTGAAACTTTGGCAAAAGCAAAAAAATTATCTGCCCAAGAAGAAGGGAGTTTAACAAGAGCAATTAAAATATCCGTGTAATTATAACAAAGCCATGAAAGCTGCGAAGAAAGCTCCCCGGTGAACCAAAAGCAGATTCAGACTTTTCAAGAAAACATTTTTCATTCAATTAGTAAGCAAAAGCCTGAAATTCTAAAATTGTATTAAATCTGCGAAAGTTTCGTTTCAATAAGAAGAAAATAAAAAAATATCCCCTTTTTTGAATGAAAAGCGGCTTTTTTTCAGGCGACAGAAGTGCAGTAGCGGCAAATTACGCGGAGCAAGAGATAAACATTATCCGTGCGGGCTCGGCTCGGCTGCTCGCGACTCGACAACGCCGGAGGGCGTGAAAATATTGAAACCGTCGATTATCGCGCCCCTCGACTCCCTCCGGAGCCGAGACTCCCGTTAAGGTAAAAGGATGAATCGCACCGCTCGGCGCCGGGAAAAGTTGCCCGAGCCCGAGTTTTCATTACGGGCGACTGGCTTTGCTGTGGCTGGGATTTTGCCGCTGCTAGTGCACCAAAAGCAACCCTTCAACTGGGAACAAAAACATTTATTACAGTCCATTTTTCATAAAGCTTCGGATAATACACAACCGGCAATGATCCCAACTATTGCACGCGGCCTTTTCATATTATTCGACTCTATTAATATATTGACGTTAATGCGCGCGCATTTTCGATTATTAATTATTCGCGGTGAGCAAATTTGCAAATTAGAAACGTAGACCGTATCCAATTCTAACGGCATTTTGCTCTGTACAATCGAACACCAAGTAATTAAACAATCACTCAACGGGGAACGATAAAAAGTGATTCGACCCGTATTTCCTCTTTCTTCTTAGAGCGACCAGTGTCAACAGCGCTTTTTTCAAATGAGAGCATAAAAAAGACTCTCTTATCTGCTCCTCCCATCTTGCGGGCAGTAAACTTGGCGCATGTTAAAGTACGGTCTTTCGCTGCGGCCGCAAAAGCGTCGCGCTGTCCGCGAAAAAGCTTACGTGCAAGCGCGAAATCGAGGAAAGCTGGCGCGCAAAATTCGTGTCAAGTGCGCCAGAACGACTTCGTGCGGGTAATTAAGGCTCTGGAGTAATTAATGAAGGCGCGCCCGAGTCGAGTTACTTTTTCCTGATAAGCATATTTCAAAAGTTTTCTTTTTTCGATAAAACGCTCAGTTTTTATTTCGTTCCTTCGCTTTTTTCATAATTCCAAGCGGCTTGGAGTTTCCTCTGATTTCGCCCTGTTATTTTTATCCGCTTGTGCTACTTAGTGTTTTCCTAGGTGAAATTGAAGCGACGAAGAGCTTCGGGGGCTTTAAGTTTAAAAAGCAGGCTGTAAAGAGACTATTGATGTAGCATTAAAAAATTTTGGTGCTTCGAAATTCTACTCAAAGAATAAATCAGCCTCAAGTTTTCTTTGGCAGCGTCGTCATCCGCCGGCGAGTTTTCAACGCCTCACCTGCCTTTCGAGATGATCTCCGGGGAGCAATTCTGAGAGCGTCGTTATATGCAGTCCTTAAGAGTCTTTTTCCTCTTTCCCTCTCGACGTTCTCTCTGTTGTCGCGGACACTTTTTTGTCCGAGGGCATTCCACGGTACCTCGGAGAATCGACTTTTTTCGCTGCTTTTTCTTGTTCTTCGCCTTTGTTTTCAACCGAACTTGGCTCATTTTTGTTCGAAAACGAGGGAAATTCTTCGCGGCTGGACAAGTTCGAAAATGAAGTGAAACATTCCTTCGGCAAAGTTCGAGCTGTGCAGCTTTTCTTGAATTTCCCGAGAAGAGTTAAATTGAAAACTTTCGTTGTTTACGGTGCGAAGAGGGATTTTTCCGAAGATTTTGGGCTTTAACGACTTGACAAGAGTTTGCATTAGAATGCGGGAGCAATCCCTCTTTCACTTGCTTATCTTCGGTCGCGATCTCATTTTTCCCGAGAGAAACTTTTCTTTTTACAAAATAAAGTCCACTAAAGCTTCAACGGTCCTCTTGTAAAAAATATTCTTTTAGAAGCTGTTTCTACTACTTTCTTTAAAGTTTTCTTAGTCCAGCGTATATCTACTTTAGAGTTCGAAATTTGTCAATTTACAGTCGGGGAAAACCGATTAATTAACTTGGCTTTAAGTTGCGAATAAGTAATAGCTTTTTTTTCGTTGTAGTTTCCAAAGTTATGATGAAGAAACTTTAATACGAATGTAGCGCAATTCAGAAGTTTGCTTTTGTTTAAATCCCGTCTTTAAGAAACTGTCGACACAAATAATGAAAACAAAACGATAATAATCTTTGTACATTATTGTGGATTCGTTGATTATTTGAAACTGTCGGGTATCTACCTAATTTATTTCATTATCATTAGCATAATATTAAAAGCTTTTAACTTTAAATGATAAATTCTTAAATTAATCTAAAATCTATTTAAAATCAGGGTTTGCAAAGTACTTAACCTTCGCTTTTGTCGAAAAATGCTGTGGAACGAATAATGGCCACTCGGCTGCAGTTTGCCAGTGTAAACTTTTATCTTTCGTGTACATCCACTCGAGTTGTGAACGGGAAAATGAAATAAAAGAACAAAAGGGATGAAAAGCAGTTTTTCAAAACAGAGCTCGGAAAATTTTGAAAAATGAGTAGCTGGAGTTTTAGCAATTTGGCCAATTAAATGAACAGTTGAAGCAGCGAAATCAGCTCGAATCGGGCGGAAGGGAAAAAGGTAAAAAAAAGTTTGCATTATTAGCGTTATGTCTGGCATAAAGAAGAATTCGTTTAAAAATTGCTCGGGCAATTGGGTTTGGGCTGCGCTGTGCAGTACAATGCAGTGCTCTCCGGCTCGGGGGAAAGGACGACGAACGACGACCGAAGGGGTCGATGCGGCGCGATAACAGTGTGTCACCCGCTTGGAAATTTCAGCTTTTCTCGTGCGGCGCGCGCTCATTTTTTCCTCATCCCTGCCTCCCGCTTCGCTTTTCCCGCTAGCTGGCAATTCCATTAAATATACCCGAGCGCATATAATAGAAAGGCAGGCACGGGGAGTAGCTGCTGCTCGGAGCACGCGACGGGACCCATTATGCTCTCGACACTCGATGAATCGAAGGAAACAATGTCAAGGTGGACGTGCAATCAATCCTCGCAGCACTGAATTCATCCGCGGATAACGACGCGCAATTATTATTTAGCGCGTTGTAAAATGAAGAGAATTTGATCGAAAGCGCAGCGAAGGTCGAGCCCGGGTCAGCTTGGCTTGGCGCAACAATAGCGAAATACGCGGGAGGAAATATCGCCTCGTGAAATGGCAAGCAGGCGAATTAGGGAGGAAGAGCGCAGCGAAGGTGGTGCAGGAGAGCCGGAGGACGGGGGCGGCCCTGGGGATGGAGCGGGGCAGCAGCGGCAGTTTCGTTCCTCTCTCTCTCCCTCTCTCTCCCTCTCTCTTCTCGGAGCCCCAGGGGCGGAACTGCGGAGGGTGGAAAGCGCGTGCGGTGGGGGGGACGGAGCCGGGGGACGAAACCGGGGGACGCCGCGGATCAATACTCGAGCGAGCGAGCAAAGCAAAGGAGACAGAGCGAGAGACGCGCGCAAAACCCATTTATGGCTTTTTCTGCCTCAAACCCGCAGGACGAAACGAGAGAGAGAGAGACGGGGCTCCTATGCCGAGCTCTTAATCTTCCTGCATTAAACAATGCTCGAGCGCGCTGCATTCCCGAGTCTGCGCTTTTTCCGAGGCTGCCTTTAACGCCGGGGCTGACTTATCGGGAGGAATTTTCGGGAGGGCATCGGGGCTGCCTACATTACAGAAATCCTACTGGCTCGAAAACACTTTTTCGGATTCGTTGATGCCGCATTATTGCGATATCAATTCGCATCGGTCATCCGGGGAAAATCAATATTACCCGCAATAGAGGCTGTCTGCAAATGACAATGAATGATATTTAATCCGGTGCTTTATTCGACGATTAATAAGTCCCGAATTGTCGCAACTCTCCGCGCCAGAAATTCTACGATAACCAACGGGCATAATTATTTTATATAAAGAAGATATCAAACATTCCCTTTTTCCTCTTCTTTAAAGCCGCAGCTGCGAGTTGAGAGTCGAAAAAACCGCGGGAATCCTAATTAAGAATTCACCTCCCTGAATAATAAATCGGACGTGCGATTTTCCGCCTGTTATTTGCATAATTTTCCTTCTTGTTGCCATGATCCCTGCGCCCGCCATGAATTTACGAACGAGCACTTAAAAGTTAATGCAATAGCGTCGTAACGACCGGTAGAGACTCGCTCTTATTATGACAAGTAATTACTATTATATGATACACGAATTTATTAGGAAGTAATCTGCTGCTTATTTCGCAAAAAATTAGTGAGTTCGACAACTGGGGTATAAAGGCTTGGCAGCGTGCAACAAGTAATTATGAAAATCTAGGAACCACCGATAGGCGCCAGCTGCATTTGATCATCAGTGCGTAATAAATCATTGTTATATTCTAATTAGAGGATTATTAATGATTAATAAGTCGTGCAACACGAAAGAAATCGATATTTTACCCGGAAAATTAATTGACCTTATAAAAACTAAAATCCGTAACAGTAACGAGTGCAATCGAGTATAATTTTGATACATATAATAAGCCCTTTGTATAAAATAAAAATAAAACTGAGAGCAGAAGATAAAGCAGACGAAATGCATTTCCTGAATAACGAGAGTAATACAAGTTTTAAAAAATGGAATAAAATTCAAGTCAAATTTCGGAGGAGCCCGCAGACGCGGCTGACAGTTTGACACACTTTTTTCAAATAAAGCTTGCGCGGCTCTCGCGATATCGATTCCTTCGGAGTGAACGCCTTTTTCTCCTCTCCTCTCTCGCGTCGCGACGCGCGCATTTTTTTCCTCGCTCGGCTCAACCGCGTAATTTGTTTCGCTACATTTTCAGAAATTTGTTTGTCAATTTTTCGCGCAGGTCAGAGAGAAAAAAAAAAGATTTTCGCGTACCGGCAGGCGCACATTGATTTTATATTAATTCCTAATGAAAAAGCCCTCGAACTTCGCACGAATCGAGGGCCGCTGTGAATTTACGTGTTCCGCGTCATAAATTACGGGATTTCGTAACTCCTTCTCTGTTCGAAACTCTCGCAAAGAAGGAAAAGAGAGTATTCAAAAGAGAAGAAAGAAAGGACTAGATATATATCTATGTCCGAACAAAGCGAGAATTAATTGCCTTTTACGAATGAGCAATCGAGCGCGATCGAGCTAAGTCGATTTTGTGGAGAATCGATCTCCGCCTGAACTTTTCAATTTCGAAGTGAAATTGAGTCGATCGTGGCCGAGAAAAAAGCGGCCGAAAGAAAAAAGAAAAACTAGGGCTCGTCCTATTTTCGCGACAGGACTCTAACCGTCCAAATGACCTTTGGCCTTTTCCGCTCTTATTTCGAATCGAATAGCTCTTAATAATGGAAGCAAGCGATTATACACAATATAATAGGAGAATCCAAGTTATCCCTCTCGGATTAATTGCAATTGTCTTGCTCCCTTTTCGTTCGGTTCTTCGGCTCGAGTAGTCTGCAGATTCTTTTTTGTGCTACGTATTTTTCAGGGAATTGGAATGAAGGGATTTTGATCGAAACGTTCGCGAATGAATTTTATACATCGGCATCGCTTGCGGTTTTGCGGACCAACGAAACTCGATTCTCGTTTGCACAGTTTAATTTATCATGTAAAAATGCAAAATATTAATCCTTCCGAAGATAAAAGCTATTTTTTTCAGTTATTTATTGGAATTACGCGTCACTGATTTTAACGGGCTTTTAATTCTGGGATGTAACAGGACCAGCGGTAAAAGAGTTTATTTAATACGATTTGGATATTTTTATAATTGATTTTACTTTATTTTTATTAATGCAATATTACACGAGCTACAAGTATCTGCAGCTAATTATACTAATAAATATTAAGAGTCAATGTAAAAAGTTTCATACATTGCGATGAAATAAAAGTTTTACGATTTTACGTTGAAGCTTAGGATAAAATATAAAACTGAATAGCCCGTATCCCAAGGGTTTCCTTATTCCAGAGCGGAAATCGCTTCATCAAGCATCGAAGTAAAGATAAAGTTTCCTGCGTTCAATAAACTTATAATTGTAGGAATTAACTGCATGCGCATTAGTTTAGCAATGTGTAATAAAAACGAATGGCCGAAATTGCTAAAAATCTGTCTATCATTCGAAATAGCTGGAACCCGCATTACAGAATTCGGAGCATCGCGGGAAATCACGGGAAGCATTGTCGCGCGTCGTCGGTCGCTTAATTGCCCGCCTAGGCCAATCAACGAGCATTGATTCCGCCTCTCCCTCCACAACCACCGCAAGAAGATTGAATGCTGGTCCGAAGTTTTTCCCCTTTGTGTATCCCTTTGCACTCGAATCCCGCGCAAAAGAGCCTCGATTGCGTAAACGCACCTGTTTCATTCAGCGATCCGAGCTTTGAAACAGCTCCATTCTTCACGGGCTTTTTCATTTAAAATGGTTTCCACCGCGGCAGCGGAGGGTATTAGCCGCTCGATTTTTAGGAAGAAAGAATTTTTCAGGGGGGAAAAAAAGCAACGCTGCAGCGCCTCTCCGCACTGACGGAAATGTCGATAAAATAACTGGAGAGGGACCTCGGCCGGCGCTGATGCGAGCAGCAGCCAGAAAAAAACTACCGTACTGCTCAATACGTGTCAATTAAAGAGCACCGAGGCCGGGGGAAAAACTTTCGGAAGTTCCGAGTTTCATCGGAATTTTGCGCGCTGCTGGAGAGCCCTGTAATTACTGCTGTCTTCGGAGAGGCGATAGAAAAATCAAGCTTCGTCGTGTAACGAGCCCGAAAGACCTTGCACGTCTTTGATCGTAAAAGCTCTAGAAATAATGCTCGACAATCATTTCGAAGAGAGTGAAAGAAAGTTTTTACAAAGTTGATTCAGCTCCGTTCTCACTTGAATTGCAATTAATGAGAAATTATTAAAGCGACTGGAGCCGGACAATGGCACATGTATAACAAGCTTTTCGATTAAAGCTCGCACGCCCCGAGCGAGGCGCACAGAAAGCCCAGCGTAGAACGGAAATTTCAAGCCCGTCTGCGCAAATAAAAGAAAAACACGGCTCGCCGCTGTACTACCGCGAGAAAGAGGGAATTTTTTAAACTAAAATGTGAATAAAAACAGCGCGAGCCGAGGATTAAAGTGACGTTAAAACTGTCATTTTTTTATTGTCAAACGAAATTCGCTTTCTTTAAATTTACATTATACGGAGGACTACGGAGGAGGAGGGCGTCCCTTCGCTCCGACGTCTCTTTACGCGACGAGCACGTCGATCTCCGAGCTCTCATAGAGCCCTTGTCGGCTGTCGAAAAATCGCAGACGAAGCCCCGGGAAAGAAGACCAGCATTAGGATCGATACTGCTTATTAGGGTAATTTTCGAATTCGGCGGAGGATAAAAATGGGTTATTGGGCCGGAGGACGTTGGGCCGGAGCTTTCTCACGGGCGCGAGAGAGCGGAAGCGGCTCGTTGCCGGCAATTTCAGCCCTGCGGACTCTGGGCGCGAGGAAGGAGAAAGCGAGCGGAGAGGACGGATCAGTGCCGGCGACGCACTTGTTGCGTCACGCGCAACCGATAAGGGGATCTTTATCTTTCTTTCCTTCGATTCGAGGCGCTCCGGATGCAGGAGCGTTTCCGCAAAGCCGCATTTTTAGCAAGTTCACCAAGCGCTCGCCGTCCGTCCTTCGCGCCCAGGATGCTCGCTAATCTACGCGATTGCGGAGATGGGTCTTTTTAATAAAAAAATTAGGCTACACTCGAATGGAAGATAACGAGGCGAAGGAAGCTGCTCGTTCGAGGCTCAAGTTCACTCGGGGTTCTTATTGCTGGGCCGAGAAAGTAGGCCGGGCCAGCCAGCAACGAAAACCCCGGTGAATTCCTGCTCGAGCGGGGGTCAAGGCCGCATCCGCACTTTGTTCGCGCATACACTTGCCCCGCGCGTAATTCGCCCTCGTATTTATTTAGTTGTTCGCTCGAGCGAAAGGAGATTAGCTCACCGATCCTCAGCAGGAGGGTCCAGAGGAAAAGCGAGAGCTCGAGGACTCGTCCGAGCGAGCTCGAGCCCGCGAGCTCCAGCTTGCTTAGCGCGGCCTGCCACATCGACCTCCTCTCCATATCGCGGGCACTTCCTCTCTCGCCGGAAAAAAACTGCACCGGACGAAATCGCGTCGTCGCCGCGGCTTATCGTCATGACGCGCGACGCTTGACTAAAGCTAATGCGAGCACACGAGTCGAGACGCGGCCGCGTATGAATTACGCCTCTAATAACTGCCGGACCTCCTTCTCCACTTGCTGCACGGACGAGGAGAGGAGGATAATATGTATGTCGCTGCGACACGTGACGAGCATTAGCTTCTTTTCCCTCCTGTGCCCAATGCCCACCGTAGCCCGCGCTCTTTTTCATTCTTACCGATACTTGAATCATTTTTTATTTTTAAACTGAAAAGATTCGAAAGTTAAATAAGAAAACTCGCCACTAGAAATACGTTAGAGCTCGGATTTTCTTTTTGCGGCGGCAGTCTTTATTAAGTCTGACTTAAGCGGCGATTAAAAGCTCAGTTAAAATAGAATTCCGAGGCAATAAAAGAAAGTAAGGCGTTCGCGGCGTGAATGGTTGCTCAGCTACTTAGTCCATAAATAAGGCTTTGGCGAGGTTGCTGCTGCAGGTTTAACACCTGCGCCCAGGACGTTCGGCAGTAATAGAAGACGACGGCCTCAGGGGTTGCCAGGCCAACCGCTCGATTTCAGCGAGGAGCTGCACTTTGTGTGCCACGGCCGATCGTTATACACTAATTCACCCGAGCGCCGAAATCCAAGCTTCGCCTGAAATCATGCGGATTCTACTCATTTCGAACTAGGAATTCCTCTCGCTTTCAATTGCGCCCAGGCCTGCAGATCATCTCCCTGATTAGCCTAAATATGCGTCTCGCCTACGCGCCGTAAAAACGCCTCCTCTCTTTAAACGAAATTACACTCGCGATGAAAAAACGCCTCGGTGTCAATTGCTTATTTTACTGCTGGAATATGAGGAGCTTCATAAAAAAAAGCTTATTATCTAGTAAGTTTTACGTTCTTTTAACGATCGCTAAAATGATTCAATTAGCGTGAAATTTCTTTCTAAAAGTCAGCTGAAAAGTGCTTTTTCATACGGCAAACCTACTGCACCAGGGCGCACTTCCGGAGCGACCTTAGCGACGATAGCCTTAATGAAGCGCCGCCCTTATCGGCCGTGAAATGCTTAGATACGAACGTCCGAGTCAGTTTTCGATGCAGCCAAGAGCGAGGTTAGAGGTAAACGGCCCTCTTTTAACAAACGTAATACCGCCGCGAAACTCGAGAAAAAATCGCTACAGGCAAAAATAATTATATACTGACTGTTGGGATTGCTGTTTTGCCTTGTTGTTTTCGATACTTTTTAAGAATAACTCTTATTAGAAATCGCTCTAGCAATAGATTAAAATAAAATTTCTAAAAAAACTTGCGTTAACTATAGAGAGAAACATAAGTGAGGTGAGCTTACAAAGCTCTCCGTGTAGGAAGGGTCTACTTGTGTATTCGACGTTGTAATCCGATTGCCAGTATGAAATACGTTTCAAAGGCTGGATTAGTTCATCCGAACAAGCTTAAGCAGCTCTCGAAAGTGAAAGATTAACGGGGTTCGAAAAAGCATTGACGAGGAGAATTGGAAAATAGCTGCTGCAGATGAATATTAAGCGCGAAAAGAGGGCGTATTGGGTATTGGGTTATTGGTTTGGAGGAGGCTTTTTGGGAAAGTTAAGTTTTTAAGAGGCTAGCAGTTGGAGTGACTCACCGTGGAGGCAGTGGCTTCCTCGAAAGATCTCGGGCGGCTCTTAGCACAGAAATAAGCGAGGAGAGAGAAGCACACGTGTCGCGCTCGTTATCTGAAACCGAGCAGGAAGAATCGCACAGAACGCGCAAGCCAAGGGAACGAAGGCTTTTGGACGCGCGCGCCCGGTGGTCGCTCGTCGACTGCCGCCGGGTCGCGAGCTTTTTCGAGGCGCGCGCGCAGTCCTGTCCCTCTGTCAGGGCCGGCCGCGTCTGCGCAGACCCAAGCGCCCCGCTGCCCCTCGTAACTACCCTCGACTGCCAGCCTAAAAACACCCTCCTTATTTACCATTTACAACTTTTTCATTTTATTTCACCTGAATAAATATTCCGCAATGTTATCGACCTTCTCGAAGCGAACCATTTTTAGCTTTATCATACATTTAATGCAGAAAAATAAACCCTTTTCTCAGCTGGTTAGTGCATAATACATATCCATCTACGCATTCAGATAAAACAAAAGGATCCATTTTTTTTAAACAATATATAAAGTTTTATTTACAAAACAAGATCGTATGTACAAAATTAAAAAACTATTTCGTCAAGCTATCGTCTTTAAGTACAAGTCTGGGAAATTTAACAACATCTTCAATCCATTTAGCAGCTCCTAACAATCTCTCCTCGCAAAATTTTGGAGCCATCAACTGCAAAGACAATGGCATACCATTTTTCGATAATTTTATAGGTACACTAACAGCAGGTATGCCAGCCATATTTGCAGGTTGAGTACAAAAATCTTGTATAGAGCATTGAGTTTGATTATCCTCGTTAATAAAGTCATGATATATAGGAGCTTCGCTCAATGTCGTAGGAGTTAAAAGAAGGTCCACCCCAGACTGCCAAACATTTTCGAAATCCTCGGCAATCAGTCTTCTGACTTTCATAGCTTTAACAAAATAGTCCTCGTAATTCTCCGAAAGTAAAAAGTAATTGCCACCGAGAATGCGACTACGTACGACGTCGTTAAACCCTTCACTTCTTGATTTTGCGTATAGTTTAGCAGTGCTAGCAGTTTCATCTGCTCTAAAACCATATTCCAAGCCATCATAACGAGCCATATTACTTGCAACTTCGCATTGGTTTAAGACAGAGTAACAGACAATAGAAAATTCTGTGTGTGGTAAAGAAACTGGAAAAACTCGAGCTCCAGCTTCTTCTAACAATTGGCTTACTTCAACCCAATTAGAATCTACTTCTTTTGTTAATTCTGAACATCTGTATTCCTTTGGAAGTCCTATCCTTAATCCACTAACATCTACTGGTGATGGAAGTTCAAAAGGAGAGTATACTGTTTTAAAAGTTGTTGAATCTAAAGGATCTGGCCCTGCTATTGTATTAAATATTTTTATACAATCATCTACTGTACGTGTCATTATACCAGGTACATCCATAGAATTAACTAAAGGTATGAGTCCATGCCGAGAAACCAATCCATAAGTTGGCTTCAGACCAACAATACCACAATATGATGCTGGATTTCTTGTTGATCCACCAGAGTCTGAACCAAGAGCTGCATAACAAGTGCCAGTCGCTACAGCTATTGCTGATCCACCACTACTTCCTCCTAGTCAGAAAAATTGTAGTCAATAAATTGCATTTTTTTCCTTTTCTAAATTGTATTTTTTTAACTTATCTACCTGCTATGTGCCAATTATCTTTTGTAAAAAGAATATTTGAGAATTGCATTTCTTCATCATGAAAATAATCATCAAAGATATAATTTTTCATCATTTCAGAGCCCCATAAATTCTTGGAAGGGCCGTAATAAGAGTCCACAGTTCCAGCACCCATGGCAAACTGGTCCAAGTTGGTTTTGCCAATTAAAACAGCACCAACATCTTTCAACTTCTTATAGACAGTTGCATCATAGCCAGGGACAAAGTCCGCCAACATCTTTGATGCACAGGTTGTTGGCTGGTCTGCTATACAAAAATTGTCCTTCACTGCAATGGGAATTCCATCAAGGGATCCCAACAGTGTATTTTTTTTTTGTCTCTCATCAGAATCAGTAGACTGCTGTATTGCAAGCTCATTTGTTACAGTTATATATGCATTTAAGGGTTTTACAGCCGACGTTAGCTTCAGAGCAGCCTTAGCCAGCTCTGAAGGACGAATCTCTCCTGAAGCAATCTTTTGACTGACAGTCTTTATCGAAGAAGTAAGAACGTTGTTCATTTTTGCAAAAGAAGATTCGGCAATGGCTAACCACTTTTTAACGATCGGAATTGACACTATCCTAAAAAAATTTCATTCTGTCAAACTTGTAAGTTAGGTAAACATCGGGCACAAGTCTTCAAATTATTCTCCTCAAAAGAAACAACACTTAAAAAAGATTAACAGTTATTTACAATGATGAAAATAATTGACATAAACCGTCTGCTGGTCTGCGCAGTGCAACTATATAATATAATATTGGGCAAAAGACCGTCTTGAACTTGACCAAGGTTTTTGGACAAAATACTTTTGAAACATCTTGCAGCTGCATTCAGACCAGTCAGGGTGAAAATGATTTATACGCATGAGAACAACGCATGCTTTATGCTGGTGCTGATATATAGTGTTTTTAAAAAACTTCAATGTAGAAATCAAATTTTTAAAAATTAAAAAAACTTAATATATAATTTTTATTTAATTTTATTAAAATTCTTTGAATGACATAGATTCAAGGAGAATGTTTTAAATCAGAAATGATACGTAAATTCAACGATTTATTATTGTAACGTGTAAACCTTAACCTCACGTATATAGTGGTTTAACCTGGTTTAACACAATCTATTATATTCAAAATCTGTAATAATTAATGATAACAAATTTCTCCTTTTTTTTTTAAAATCTTGTATAATTTTTGTATTTTATAATTATAAAATGTATTTTCGGGCATTACAAAATATCATAAATATTTCAACAAAATTAAAAAATCATAAATCATTGAAAAAAATTAACACAATTTTACCGACCCTAGCAGTGCAACGATTATTCCCTTTTGTAAATAATCAATGTTGCATTCGACCATTTTCAAGTGATGAATATGAATCTCTTGAAAAAGATCCTTTGTTAAGAAAAAAAAAGATCGATGATGAAGCTCAAAGACAAATAGATGCCCTTATAGCTAAAAAGCCAGAGTTGGAGAAATTAAAAAAAGTTTTAGAGTTAGAACTTACTGTAAAACAACAAGATAATGAACGAGTTCCGTCACAATTACGACCTAGAGATTGGTTGGAACTAATACAATTGGATTCTTATAACAAACGAAAGTAATTATTTAATTTTAATCAATTATGTTTTAAATATATTTTATTATTACTCAAACTCTTTTTTTTATTAGAAAATTTCTGGATTATCTCTTTATTATTGAAAAGCAAAGAGAAAAAGCCAAACGAGAAAAAATGGAAAAACAGTTAAAATTGGAAAAGAAAGAAATTGTGAATAATGGTGAAATAGAATATGGAATTGGACGCAACCATATGTTAAGACGTGTTGTTGACCCAACAATGAATAAATTGTGGAATTGGAACTGTCTTAAAGCTATAATGTATGGAAACAAACTTGTTTTTGATTGTGGTTATGAGAAATATATGTCTCCACACGAAATTAAAAGTTGTGCTAAGCAACTTATGGTAGCATATTCTGTAAACCGAATGCACAATCACCCATTTGAAATTTTTCTGTGTAATCTGGATATGTCAGGACTTCTATTTCAGAAACTTTCTGCCTATATTCCAACTCTATTTGATAAAGATTTTCCTATGACAGTCACAACAAAATCATACTTGGATTTATTTGAGAAATCACAATTAGTTTATTTAACATCCAATTCCCAAGAAGTATTGGAAGAGTATGACCCTAATTCTATATACATAGTTGGAGCATATGTTGACAAGGTATAATATGTAATATAAATATAAATATAAATATATAAACTTACCAGTTAATTCTAAGTTAAATTTAAATAAGTTATACAACAATAATAATAAATATAACATTGTTTTTGCAAGTAAAAATTTAAAAATTAAAATTTTTTATAGGGTGCTAAAAGACCTGTATCACTGGGAAAAGCAAAACAAGAAAATATTCAAATGGCAAGACTACCTATAGACAAGTATTTGCATTTTGGTGATGGATCTGGAAAAGATTTGACTGTTAATCAAGTTTGTAGCATTATGTTAGATGCTCAGTGCTCTAGCTGGGAAGAAGCTTTAAAACATGTTCCAACGAGAAAACTGTATGATAGTAGAATTCATGCATTAGAAAGAAAAGTACAATCAGATCTATTCAAACTAAGACAGGAGTTTAAAACTGAAAATGACAAAGAAAAAATTATTCCTAGTTTTGAATCAGCTGAAGTACACGATTTTAGTCATGCTGCTAGAGCAAAATTACGTCAACAGTGGAATAAAAGATAGTACGTTAATTTTTTGTTGAAAATTATTTTTTATTATTTTAAGAATTACATTGTACGTATACAAAAATTAAGTTACAATAGATTTGTAAAGTTGTTAAAAAATGTGTTGTAAAAAAGTCTTATTTTTCTCCTAGACAGGAGATTTTGTGTATTAATAAATACACTAAGAAATTTACTTAATACCTGACACTGGAGCATTAAATTTACTTTGTACAGTATAAAAATAGTTGCACCTTATTACAGTCTTCAAAATATAAAAAAAAAAGAAAACAAAATTACAGTCTTAAAAAGTATATTGTTTTGTTTTTCGGAAAATTAAATATAGTTTAAATTAAAAGTACTTAGTGTACTGATTTAAAAACAGTATAATAAAAAATCTACAATTGCAATAGTTTGATCGCGTACAATATTAAATTTTTATAAAATTTTTCATGAACATATTACACTTAGCACACCAAAATTTAGATATTGTTTTGATCTTGACTGTAATGCTTGTTATTGAAAGACTCAATTTGAGTAAAATTCTTCCTTTGAATCATCTACTACAGTTTTTTTTTATTGACACGTGTGGGTAAAGTCGTCGCCATTCGCAGATTTCTTTATCCGTTATTCCTGAACAAAAACTTACGTCAATCATGCGCAGCGGTAAAGACGAAAGTAGACGATCACAAATTTCTCCATTGAGAGCAGGAACTCCGAGCAAGTCTAATTGTTGCAAATTTTGACACAATAATAATGCTTCCAAATCTCGATATCGTAAATTACGAAATGACGTTAGAAAAAGTTTTTCGAGATTTTTGCATGAACTTAACAAAACTCTTAAAGAATCTCCAAATGATCTAATTCCACTGCAAAGAATTCAGAAATAATATTATGTTTAAAATTATATTTAAATAATTAGTTTTATAAATTTAATGATAAAAAATCATAAATGGAAAGCTTTTATTAAAACAAAAACGTATAATAATCAAATAAAAATCAAATGTTGAATTTTTAATTTATAAATACAATTAAATTTATCTTATTTTTTACAAAGCAATACTAACCACCATCCAATATCAATTTCTCGAAGATTAATGCAGTTGGATAAGGCTTTTATACCTTGAACTGTTAAAGTTAAAGATTTCCAGAAGTCAATGCTTTCTATACTTCTACAAGAAATAGACAATTGTATAGCTACTTCATCCATATTAATCCTATCATGCATACCAGCTAAGTTTAAGTGCCGCATATTCGTATTTTTTTGAAGAATTGAACACAATATCGTAGTGTTGATTCGAGTTCTGTATAGTTCGAGCCTTTCAAGATTTTCTAACGTTCCTAACGGCTGAAAGCCGCTACTAGATATTGTCATACAATTATGCAAACATAATTCTAAAATAACAATCAAACGTTAGTATATAACAAACAATAAATATGAAACTTTATCTTTAGAAAAAATTGTACCTTTAAGATTCCTACATATTTGCGAAATTTCTTGAATAATAGCATCATTTACAAAGCGACAGCAGTTTAGCTTTAAATGCGTTAAATAATTTCCACTGCTTCGTAAAAATGCTATAAAATTTTCAGCCTTAATTGCGTCATAACTTCCGCACCAAGAGAGATCTAATCGTTGTAAATATTGACATCTTAAAGTAAAATTACTTAAAACAGTTGCATCAACACAGTACCAGTAAGGTTTAAAATTAAGACTTGTATATAAATAAGTATCACGAGCAATATTATTAAAATGTCGATTAACTTGACTACACCGACTTAAAGACTTTAAGTCTAAATGTTTAAAAATTTTTAACACGGTTTCATCCTGTAAGAAAGTTTTAAATGTAATAAAATATAATAATAAAATATATATAATCATAAAATATATACTATTATATTTACAGGTAGTGCAGAAAAACTCCCACATATACATCTTCCACTTGTCCTATTAGTGTGTGAATCTGCTTTGCTTAAATCCGCAGAAATATTGATATCTCCTATTAATTTTGGAAAATCTTCTTGTAAAAATTTGTTTAAACTATTAACTGCTTCTTCAATCGGTGAAATAAGGTGATTTTCCAAATCATTTGCTGTTGATTTTGTTTTAGGAACTTCTTTTTTGCTAAATGAAAAAAATAATTTCAAATAAATAAAAAAAGTTACAATAATTGATATTTTCATTTTTTAATACATATTTAAAACCTATGTATTTTAACATACAGTTTGAACAGCACAAGTTCTTTATGTACTGTGCTCATCAGCATCCTTAAATCATGTTTGACTTTCAAATAGTCTGGTGTCAAATTATGACAATCATCACTATTGTTTCCTGTACTTCCCAGTTTTCTTAACATACTACTTAAATTCTGTGATCGCGATTCTAAATTAATTGGTTCAGAGGTACCAATGAGTTGCACAGCATCCAACTGAGAATAATATTCAAGCTGGCTATGATTGAATTCTATTCTTAATATCTTTGTCTTAAAATTACTGAGTAGCAATGGAGGTGAAAAAACACGAGGTCTGTGTGGCACAATTTGTGGAGGTCCACTCCAAAGACGAATCCATTGACCAATTTCATCTCTAGCCCAGATTGAAACTACAGTACCTGGATTATATACTTCATAAATAGATACTTGCACAGGATACACTTCTTTCTTATACTTTAAGTCTGTAAAACAAAGCAATTTTTGTGCAAAGCACGTTGTTAAATGATGGATGATAAATTGTTAATGATTAATTTATTTTATAAATCTATTATGTTGTATCAAGTAGATACAATCATAAACAAATTTCATTTAAAAGCATTTACCTATGAAATCATGACTAACTACTGGACCATTATTTTGAGGCATATAGTCTTGAGATCTTGAAGGTGCTTCATCCCACCATCTGCCATAGGTTCGCTATAAACACACATATTTTATTAAAAATTTAATATGGAATTTTCTCTGGATCTTTTCTGCTAATTAAACAAGATAAAAAAATTCAATAAAATTATTTCCAATTTGATGAACCAGTAAAAAATTATAATTTAATAAAAGGATAATAACAGAATCATTACCAATTCCAAAGTAAAATAAAAGTAAGATTTTTGATTGAATTTTTTAAAAAAGTTTCTCAGAAAAATAAAAATTGTAAAATTATTTTAGCCGGCTTTAGCCGATAAAGATAAGAGTCACCATTACAAAAGCTTCAGGAAAATCTCCATAATTGGGGAATTTTCTAGGAATGCCCGCAATATTATAAGCCGTGTAGGAGATGCTGCTGCTTCTCCCATACTGAGAACTGAAATCCTCAATTTTATAGACGAACTGATCAATAAATTCGACAGACTCATTTTCGGTGAGGCCCTTGCGACTGCGTTGCTTTATGGGCATGAGTTCGCGCTCGGCCTCGTCACACGAGGTCACCATCTCTGCGAATTATTGATGCTCTCTATCCGAATCAACGGGCTCTTTGTGTCAAAGTGATTTGTATCTGGGCATTTGTGCTTAGCGCGTCCTCGACGACGTTGTTGCTGCCTCTGTGTTTAACGTAGAAAGACAGAACTTATCGACGCGTCCAACGCCACACAAACTATTGACAGGTCGCTGCTGCCAAACTGCACTTTTAATGCACGCTTCTGCGCATGTGTGTTGCACTATCTGTGGAACAGCTGCTTTGCGAGCCCGAGGCTCTGCAGGACTGCAGCATTATAGTTAAAACCACGGTCGATAACGACCGTGATTGCAACCACGGTGGTACTCGATAGTAGCGCACCCCACCGTGTCGAAAATCGAAGGCTTCACTTACATTTACGGACGGGACGGGACTACGATATATATATATATATATATATTATACGTACGGGACGTGCATCAAAACTGCCGTGGCGCGCGAGAAATTCAAAATTCCACTAATAGTGTAAGCAATTTCGAGACGTAGAGCGGGCCCGTATAGGATGTAAAGTAACGATCAGAAAACTGTTTAATAATCATTGAGGCTACAGATGAGTAATAATATGCATTTGTTAAACAATAGGATTTGATTACTCTTAATTATGGATGATTTTTCAGAAATTCTCACCTAACAGTAAGGATAAACGAATAATTAAATCAGTGTTCTGAAATATCATTTGTTTATTGCTTTTAATTTTTTGTGCAATAAATCCAGCATACTGCACTTTTTAAGTATAGTCAAAAATAGATTTTCTTTATAAATAACAATAATATCAATATAAATAAGAATTATTCTTGAGACATTTGTTTAACTTAAGACAATGCACGCAACTTCGTAGAAAGTAATTGTTACTTTTTAAATGTAATATTTGTCTAATGCACTGATTTTGCTGTAAATCTCTTCAGGTATCTGTAATATATTGATCTTAAAAATTCACAAAGATATAATTTGATATTTTTTGAATTTTAGTTAATCAATATATCAAGTGGAAGGATAAAAAAATTTGCAACTCATTACTTTTAAAATAGTAGATAATATAAACTAATAAATCACCTAAAGTCTGTTAATTTTAAAATTAATTTTCTGTCTTCTTCTTTCCGAATTGCTTTTCATATAAATTATAAAGCATTCCAATCATTATAACACCAATTACAGTGGATTGTGCGCCAACTCTAAGTTGCATAAGAAACAAAGAAGGAGAAATCAAAACTCCTTTATTTTTGTATCTCCAGTACCCATAGCCTAGGGCTCCAGCCATGCCAGTGAAACCTTGAGAAAAATGATTGATCAATAAAACTTAAATATTTTAAATGTTTAAAATTAAATTATAAAATCATACCGAGTGTAACAGTAGGTTTGTGTGTAAGGACTCGAACCATAGAAGATACAAAAGATTCTTCTTCATAAGTACTTATAAATTCTGATGGTGGTACTTTATCCATTTTTAAATTATTAAGTTATTGCTATTCTGAAAATAAAATAAATTTTAATTGATTTAACAAAACAAGAATTATATTAGAGAACAATATTATTGTAGTTAATAATATTAACTTATGAAACATTTCTCATTTTTAAGAATATTTATTTCTAATGCATTATTTCAGTCACCCAATTAAGCATTGCATCATCGAGTTCTTTTCCTCAAACTTCTTACACATTGTGTCGCAATGTAACCTTAAGTATTGACTTAAGAACAATTGAATATTAAAAAATTATTGGTTATATCACAATAAATTAAAAAGTTACTTGGAAATACTTGTAACTTTCCTTATAACTGCACAATCTTCAAACAATATTTTACTTCAAAAATTTTTATTGGCATTATTATCACAAGTTTTTATTACGATTATTATTATTCTTTAGTGTGAGATTTTAATTTGAAAATGGTGATTACCTCTAAATTTTATGTTCTAAGAACCAAACTGACAAATACTTTTAAAAGAACACGATTTAAACTAAGACGTTTTCAAGTGTCAGCTAATGATATTATTATACATGTGTAGATTAACGATAAAAATTAACAAAAACTTACCCAGGTATCTATAGCAACGCTTGAACTTGAAAAATGGCCTTAGGAAGTAAAGGTAAGGAAACGAGATCTTAAGGTCACGGACTTTAAATTTGCATGACACTCTGATTCTTGGCAACTTCGTATAGCTGCAGACGACACCTTCGCCGTCAGAACGTCACGGTATTCACCTCCCGAAATGAAAATGTAACCATATGACTTTATTACTTTTAGCTTACTTCTATTATATAATATATATATATATATATACATATACCGCGCTTTTACTGCGGAACAATTGAAAACGAACCCTTTAGTTACCTTGCAGCTGCTTTCATTCAAGTTCTCTCACGATCTTTACTATATATATTATATATACACTTCGTTTTCAATTATAATTATAGTACATGGTTTTAAAGATTTTCTTTTTTCTTATACCAGAGCTATGTAAAGATAGTAATATATTACCTCTATGAATTGTATAAATTCAAATTTTACTGCTTATTAATAATTAATAAATATAATAAAAAAAAAAATAATAAATAAAATATAAAGATTTTGTTGAATGTAACAGCTATAAATTTATTTTTTATTATTGAATTAAGTAAACGATATTGTTGAATAGGGATTTTTATATAAAAGTATAGGCATGGAAAGACAATTTTTAATTTTTTATAAATTTATTAATTTTTTTATAATAAAGCGCAATTTATTTTTAAACCATGCGCCTAAGGAGTTCATTAATCTTATCTTCACGGTTTCCAAAGTCACCACCCTCAACATAATGGTTTGTCTTCTTACGCCATCCTCCAGTAGGTGTATTTAGCTAAAAAATAAAATATTTATTTTAACATTAATTTCAAGTTCATCTTAAAAATTTAATGTTTTCTTCCATTGATAAAGCTGTGCGAGAATAACTTACTTCACAAATAAAGGAACATAGCAAAGTAATGGATTCTCATATTTCTTTTTGACATAGTAGGAAGTGATAAAAATATATATTCTTACCACTATGCCTATGTCAAAAATGCTTACTATAATACATATTAATACATATAATAAATAAAAAAATAAAACTACATAACATTACCTTAAATGGCCAGAGGAAATTACTAGCATACTTGAACTTTTGGCCAACAGTGAAAATTTCATGGATTAAATCTTCTGTACAAATGATGTTTTTACGACCTACAACAAATTTAGTTTAATTAGAAGACATATACTTACTTTGAAGAACATTATTTATTGAATATATTGTTTAAATTTCAAATAATGTATGAACATTTGTATTTTAAATAGCCAAAAGTATATTTAGCAATTTAAAGTTTTATGTGTTCAATTAATTTTTGACGATATGGAAGAGCAAGTTAAAAGTTATATTTAAATACTCATGGAATCGTCATGAATAAAAGATTATTCAGGTAATGATAAATTTCTACATTTCTTTAGCCACCTAAACAGTAATTTTATAAGTACATAAATAACTATTATAAATAGTTCAATCAAAAAAACGAAGTTTCTAATAATTTTTTGTAAGATAAAATACTAATTACCTAAAGCTTTTTCAATGATAGCATTGCTTGTGATCGGAATCCTTTGCCTGTTGATCTTAGCAAAACCTCTCTTATAGATCAATTCCCTGACAGACTTAAGATTAGGATAACCCCATGTGATGTAAGGCTCAATAATACGAAGCATATTGATTGTAGCCTTGTTCAGTTTAATGAATACTCCATTGTTAATCTGTTTCAGACGGAAAAGTTGAAGAACTTTACGTACTTTTGGTGCTACTTGGTTCACACTGAAATTTAATTTTATGTATTTAAATGTTTATATGATGAAACATGATAATATAATAAGATATTTACCCTCGAATACGAATAACGAAAGCAAGTCTAGCCTCACCAGGAATGTAATAATTTCCCTGCTTCTTTGCTTGCCTCACCAATCTGATTTCATCTCTTTCCTTAATTCTATACTCTTTCACATATTGTTCAGCCCTCTTAAAGATCTCCTTCTTTTTCTTGAAATAATCTGCTTTCCTCTGAAATTTGAAAATAATCTGTAATAATATTTTTTATAGCCAAACATAAAGAGATTAGAAGTATTTAAATTTAACTGGAATAGTTTTTCAGTAACACTTTTATAAAATAAAACTTAATTTTTTTTATACCTTGATAGAGGTTTGAAGACGAGCTGCCTTTGCAGTCTCGCGGCGCTTTCTTCTCTTGAGTACCGACTCGGGTACTGCAGGTAATTTTTTAGAGGCTTCCGCCTTTGGTTTTGCTTCCGATTTCTTACTATAAAAATAATAGCAGTGTAAATTAAAAACAGAAGTCGATGTTCTTATTTCTTAAGAAACTACTGTACCCCAAGATCCACAAATAAAAACAAAAACATTCAAATTAATTTCCCATTGAAAATTTGAAACGTTGATTTTAATTTAATTTAATTTCACTTCAAGTACAGTTATTGCTAATAAAATTTTTGCTAAAATAAAATATTGCACGTTTACAGAATACCCAAGAAGCATGAGCTAAATAGGTATAACAGTTTGAGGTTAAGTCTTTCTTAAACAACGCTTTTTTATTTATTTATAAAAGTATTTCAAAAACTACGTATGAATTATTTAAAATACAGCATCTAGGATTATTTTTTAACCATTTAAAATATATATATCGCTATAAAAATGACGATGTGAACGGATTTTCTTCCTATTTTCAGAAATTACTTACACATCCGCCATCCTGCCGCTCGTAAAGAAATTTATTCGTGCTCATTCGGCTCACTTCTCGTAGTTCCCGTACTACGCATTCAGCTTCACCTACAATTCCGTGCTCAATATGGACAATCATTTAATTCATGCGTGTGGATGATCGTTTGTAAAGGATTGTAGAAAAACTTAAATAACAATTGGTTTTTGATTACAATTATTACAATATTGAGCCACGTGGTTATAAAATGTGTATTTAGTACACAATCTTTTACTAATAAATAGATAATATTGATAGAAGAGAGGAAAATGTATAGAATGTATTCTCATGATAATTTTGTATTAAAAGCTGATTTTTTAAAAACCAATTAAAAAATTTAAGAGTTCATTTGAAGTATTTAGATTTTTTCACTTACATTAAATACGCAATGAGTAAATCAGAAGATGATGATGCTCCTCAATTGCATCCAGATACTTTGGCTGCTTTGGCTCAATTTTATCAAGAAAGAGAAGAACGTGAAAATAAATTTAAAGTTGCTTTAGAACAAAGTGAAAAGCAAAATTTGGATATTCAGTTTGAGGAAGATTGGGTTAGACATTTAAGTTTGAAAAAACAAATTCAATAAAAATATAATCTAAATTTTTTTTATTTTTTAACAGCAATTAAGCCAATTTTGGTATGATGAAAATACAATCTCAACCCTTTCAAAAGGAGCCATTAAGTTTACAGATGATAAGGCAAAGATTGCTTTGATTTCTTGCCCAACATTGTACAAGCGGTTAGTTAATATTGCAGGAGAAAGGCAAGGTTATTATTATTAAATAATTTATATCCATTACAATTCTTATTTTTATTAAAAGTGAATTTTAATATCTTTCTGAATTTACAGTTAAAATTTTTGAATTTGATAAGCGTTTTTCTGCCTTTGGTTCAGATTTTGTTTTTTATGACTATAATAAACCACAAAACATTTCAAAGGACCTTATTAAAACCTTTGATCTAGTTATTTGTGATCCACCTTTTTTGTCTGAAGAATGTTTAACAAAAACAGCTATTACTGTAAAACTTTTAACTAAAAAAAATATTATTCTCTGCACAGGTTGGTAATTTACACTTTATTCCATTTAAAAAATAGATCATTGATATTAATATTTTTAATATTTTCAGGAGCTGTGATGAATGATTTAGCAGAAAGATTATTAGGAGTTAAAAAATGTAATTTTTTACCTCATCACAAAAATAATTTAGCAAATGAATTTTGGTGTTATTCTAATTTTAATTTTGATGAATATTTAATATAAAATAAAAACTTTTTTTATACTACTGTTTTAAATGTTTTATTCTCACTTTTGTACAATGTACAAAAACAAAATATGATAATCTTAGTTTCTAGAATAATAAATTTCGATACTAGTGCAAGAAAGTGATTACCCTTGAGTAAATGTTTGCATCCAAGCGAAGCGAAATGAGAAAGGGTGAAAAGGTAACTCGAGATTAAAATCACCTTGCTCGCGTAACGAATAGTATTTTTTGACACGACGTATTCAAAGCTTGATTTAGCGCGTGCATTTTTATTTAAGCGTACGTGAAATCGAGTTTTGCACACAATGTCAAAAAATTATTATATGCACCAACCCTACGCTCAGGTAATTGATTTACTTACGTAAGTTTACAATGTAAATGACTGGTTTAATAAATTAATAAATAACTTTTTGCTACTAACTAATCTACAAAATTAATGATTTGCAAAACTTTCATCCTTGCAAGCACTGATTTAATTTAATACGAGATAAACAAAACATTAATTACTCAGCGGTAGCAGTATAGTTAGACGTTGTTTATTATTAATTATAAACATAATATTTCAACAATTTTATGTCAGTAAGTATAATAATAGCACTATGAGTAAAAAATACAAGAACAAAAAAGATTTTTTTAAAACATATCCATAAATCCGCGATATATGTATATATAGTTACCTATCACGCATATTTATATGGCACTAGACATTGTATACAGTGTTACAAGTGAATGCACGCGTGTATATATATGTAGAGAAAAGACGCGCTTCGAGTACAATATAGAACTCCGGCAGTTCAATTAAATTTTTATACGGAAAACGGTAACGAGCTTATACTAGTGCACAATGTCTAACAAATTTGACGCGTAAGTGTTGCATTCAATTAATACAATTTATTCACTATTTTCCCTTTAATTTGTAGGTTAGGTTTCTTAAACATGTTTCTTCTAATTAATGTAACATCATAATAAAAGTTTCAAAAGCTTTTTCTATTATAATTAAATTTGATAATTAACACTTATTAGGTTTTCTTATCGTAAAAAAGTAGCCTGTTTTATGATATCTGAAGAGCTTGAAATAAGCTCTTCAGATATTGGTTTTCATATTATATTTTTCTTAATTTCACTGCATACCTTAAAATGAAAAATTGGATGCATTAAAAATTAAATTGTATAAAAAATATAATCTTAAACATGGATAGTTTTAGTAGAGAAATCATTGATACTTTATATTTAATTGTTGCTTTTTATAATATAATTCCTTCTGCTGTTTTTAGGCTTAAAACAAGTGATGAAAGTGGTGATGAAGAGATTCAAGCAAAAAGTAGTCAAAAAATAGATAAAATAGATAAGGAAGAGCTAGTTAGTAATACATTTTTTATAAGTACCTATTTTTACCTCAAATAATTTATAAAACAATTTGTTTTATTTCTTAGGTTGCTCCAGAAATTAATCCAAATGAACATAAATTACAATATGCATATGCATTATGGTACAGTCGACGAAATCCAGGTAAACAAAACAATATTCAAAGTTATGATCAAAATTTGAAGCTAGTAGGTCGATTTGCTAGTGTAGAGCAATTTTGGGGATTATATAGTCACTTGACTAGGCCTTCAGAATTAACCACTCACACAGATTTTCACCTTTTCAAAATTGGCATTAAACCTATGTGGGAAGTAAGTATTTTTTCAAATTTGCTAGAAAAAACTTTGACTTTTATTAAAATAAAATAATTCATTTAGGATGAGGCAAATCAAAGAGGTGGTAAATGGATTGTACGATTACGAAAGGGTTTAGTCTCACGTTGTTGGGAAAATTTAATTTTAGCCATGTTAGGAGAACAATTTATGGTTGGTGAAGAAATATGTGGGGCTGTAGTTTCTATACGATTTCAAGTTAGTTTTTTAAATATTTCCATATTAATGTATATTATTTGCTATTTTTAGGTATACATTTTTATTTAATATGAAAAATATTATTTTTTAGGAAGACATTATTTGTGTGTGGAATAAAACAGCCTCTGATGTAGCAACAACTGCTAGAATTAGAGATACTTTGAGACGTGTATTGCACCTTCCTCCCAGTGCTTCAATGGAATATAAAACACATAATGACAGTCTTAAAAATGTTACAAGATCGTGAAGTTTAAAAAAAAAAAGTAATTTAAATTGAAGGTACTTTAAAGTTTTAATTTTTTAATGAAAGATATTTTTTTATTTTTAATAGTAACATTTTTATTCCATTTTTTTTAGAGCAAAGTAAAAACTGGGAATCAGTGAACTTCTTGAGAAATTAAGAATGTACTTATACTATTGACTTTACACACAAGAGTACAATATACCAAAATGACATTCATACTCCAAAAAGAGGTATTAATAAAATAAATTTTTTAACAGACATTTCTAGTTTCATCAGTAATCTTGTGTGAATGTACAGCAGGTCCCAATGCATTGCATTGAAATTTCGACATTTTGTTAATAACGCTGTAAATAATGGATATAGAAATAAAGTATAGAACAATAACTTGATTTTGCCCTCTATTATTTTAGTAAAAGTCATTATTTTGTCAAATTTATCTTTTAGTTATTAAGAATTTAAAACTAATAAATAAATATTTTTACTATTTTTTTTGTATTTAGTTGAGTACTTTATTCGTACATCAAACTCAAATTCTTATAAAATAGTTGTGGTATAGAAATGACAAACAGTATATAAATAAAATAAAACATTCTTTATAATTTTATGACTGGTAAAAAATGTCAAAACTTTATCTTTCACACATGTATAAAAATATTGCTCAATCTTATTCCAATAGGTAAAACTTACAGACTAGCATCAAGATGAGGAACAACAAGTATAAGAAATTTATAAATTATAAATATTATAAAAAGTGACAACACTTGTGCACATTCTTACAAATTTCATTATAGAAGCATTCCTCATCAAATTTATGAAAATAGCAATGAATACACCACTATTGATACTAACTTTAAAATTACGTAATATTAAAAATTAATTTATAACACACATGGGAAAACATAATTAAGCTAATCATTTCATTTGTGTGCGTAATCTATAAGACAAATATATAAGTCTGATAATAAATCAGACTTGATATTTTCTTAAGCTTTAAGTTCATAAAAAATTAAAAAAGAAAACTATTGAATCCTCAATAATTTGCTTGTGACCATACCTGAAAATAAATATACTTATGAGTATCAATAAAAATTTTGAAATAAATAAATTTAAGTAAGTTAATCAAAGTGTTTTTTATATATTGTTTACCTAGAACAAAGGTCAAAACCAATTTAGCGTTCAACGTTAAATGAAAACAGTCTGGTATGTAATTATATTCGTCACCTTTTGTAGGTAATACTAGTCCTGTAATGCAAATGATTCCAATTACAATTATGACCCAGTTTATTTCTCCTCCTCCTGGAAAATAAATAAAAGTATACATATTTACTATGTTAATTATAAAAATTTTTATTTTATTTTAAGCGATCTAATACCTAGCAAGTTTTTTGTTTAATTCATTAAGTTTCAACTACTTAAATAAAAAATACTTGACTTTTTACCAAAGAAATATAGAAAAAGAAATAAAAATTAAATTTAATTCAAGATTTTTCAGAAAATATACTAACTTCTAGCACTATCCCTATTATTAATTACAGCGTAAGATTGTGGATTTTGTCCAGTGCTATTTATTGGAAGCTGTTGGAATACTTCTGGGTCAGGAGTAATCCTGTCTGAAGAATCTGGAACACCTGGCAAAAGCCTAGCTTCAACATCCCTTTTCCCTATGATCTGCAAAATATTGTATATTAATAAAGTGTAATTCATAGAATAAAATTAGATATCATTAACTATTACATAAGATTTAAATGCTTCTATTATTAAAATTATTTAAAGAATTGTTTCATTAAAGAAAATAGTAACAATAAAAAATATCTAATTTATTTTATTATGAACTTACTTGTTTTGTAGGATACTCTTGCATTTGTATTCTAAATTTGTCAACAGAACAATTAGATATTGATATTGCTACATGTCGAACGACAATATCTACACAACACTTTGATTTGATTGTTCCTTCCGGATCAACTACAACGTACTTATTTGGTGAAGTACAAAAGACTATAAATAAAATAATTGTGGTGAATTATATTGCCGAATTGGAAAAAAAGAAAACTGTATGAAAATCTAAGTATACTATGTACCTTTAAATTTAACTGGGAAATCATAAGGATTATATAAAGTTAAAATTAGTTTGTGTGTGGTTTGGTCATCAACATAAAAGTTGAGACTTTGAGGAAAAACAAAGATTGGTAACTTTCTTGGTGTCATTGATAACTGTGGGTGCATCTTTCTTGTTAATCTAGTAATCTGGCTAGATGAATAAGAAACAAACACAATTAAATTTTTGCTGAAATCAAAGCACGTTTTCTATTTAACTTACTTACAACTAATATCTGTATTAAACTCCATAAAAATCGCAGATAAAAGTAGTTCTGAGACAAATTATTTACAGAATATACAAATATATTCGATTTGCTTCACGGAAACGACTTTTTACTAAAGAAATTGAACACTTTCAAAAACGAGCGTCCCAGCTACCATCGGCAGCATCGCTTGTTATCTTTTAACTCGTTAAAATACGTAAAATAAAAAAAATTTGCACTTGATCACTACGAAACTACTCAGTAGTTAGTAGTTTAAGTAAAATTTCGCACGAAATGCATAAGTATTATGTATACATTGTGTACCGTCTACGTTAAGGCGCGCGTTTGATTAAGTGCGTAGTACAAGCTGAGCACGCGTTGGCGACACTGGCGACAGATTGACACTTGACTACTTGAGTTGCGGACTAGTGGGAAATTTTTCGCGTTGTCTACAATAATGACTATATAAATTAGCACTTATTTTAGTCTTTGTCTAACCTATTTCTCTGAATGCAACTGTCCTTGTTTATTTTCCTCGACATTCTCTCGCGACTCTCGCTCGTTCTTTGACGTAAACAGAACGAAAGCAACTTTCTAGTACACAACAAACTAAAGCATAAAGTAAAAAGTGGCACTCTAGCTGTCAGTACGTGCATTTTTAAAAAACAAGAGTTTCAATTTTGGACAGCGACGAGTGGCGCCGTTCTACGGACTCGATCAAGTCAAAACAGTACCTCAGTGAACTGTTTAAAATATTATTGAATTTTACTTTTATAGAGAAGTCATGAATTCACTGAGTCTTAAAAAAGCGTATAAATGCAGTGTTGAAGGATGCCAAAGGATATCTTCTGAAGCTGGGATTATTTTTCATAGATTACCGGTTGTTCAACACATCCGTGAACAATGGATTGAAAAATGCAACCTAACCAAAGTTAGAAAGAATACTTTCATTTGTAGTACGCATTTTACGAAAGAAGATTACTTGCCTAGTAAGTTAATATTTGGTAAGTTTTACTTAGGCCAATAATATTTTTGCTTTAATACGATGATTCTTTTCAGCACGAAATTATGAAAGAAGACGATTAAAAAAAATTGCGGTGCCTTCTCTTTTGATGATGAAAAAAAAATCGAGGTTTATACCAAATGTATTAAAAAAAGGAGGCGATAAAACGTAAGTATCTATATCTTCCATTATTTTTAATAAATAAACATAAAATAAGTTTAAAATAATTTTTTTATTAGTTTTACGAAATCTGTAGAAAAGACCGCCCAAGCAGAGCAAAAAAAGGAAGTCAATGCAGAATTAAAAACAATCAGTAATAATGTTCAAATTATAGAAGAAATTGTCTTTATTGATTATAATGAAACTAAAAATTCTGTCAATAATAATTTAACGTAACATAAATATCTTAATTTGCAACAAAAAGACTAAACTTATTTTTCTTTAAGAATAATTTCAAACAATTTTTTTGTTAGAATATACTTAATTCACACTCGTGTAAAATATATATTTAGTCGTCAACATGGTGTCGCACAGAAAGAAGCCTTTTAACGAATGACGTCACTGACGACGACCGGCGAATGTCATCATGTGATTGGTCAAGGAACATATCTCTTCGTACATTTCTTCGAACGACTATATACATGGAACATATTCATTTGTGTATATAATGAAGTAACGTAAATTTAGAATTATTTAGTGTATATATTTAATTGCATTGTAAAATTGTTGAACTAGATTTATTATTTATTAGTAGAAAATAGAAGAAAATAAAAAGATGACGTTGTATCATTTTGGAAATTGTCTAGCTTTAGTGTACGTTCCTTACTACTTAACCTACAAATATTCAGGACTGTAAGTTTGATAATTTATAACATAAAAATAATAAATAATTGATGAAATCAGACATAAAATTGTTTGTTATTTTATTAGATCTGAATATGGAGCCTTCTGGAAATGCATTCAAGCAGGTGGAATTTATGTTTTCACACAGCTTATAAAAATGCTTGCTTTAGCTACTTTCTTCCCTACAGCTGATAGCATAGGATATAAGGGCTTTGACTTTTTTGGTGTAAGAATTTATTACATAATTTTTTTTTGTAAAATAATAGATTTTTATTTAATTTAATAATTTATGTTTTAAGGAATTTTTGAAGTCATCTATTGATTTAGCAGATTTAGTTGGAATTTATCTAGTTTTAAATGGAATCCCAGGTAAAGGACATGCCAAAGTTTTAACGGCAGGAATAGGATGGGCTGGAGCTGAAGTTATTTTGACTAGATTTCTTTTGCTATGGGTTGGTGCTAGAGGAGCAGAGTTTGATTGGAAATATATTCAAAAAAGTTTGGAATCAAATATTTGCTTGGTGAGCAATATGTCTGTATAATACATTAATTTATTTAAAGTAATTTGAATTTGGAATTTTTATTTATTTGTAGGTTCAGCACATTACAACAGCAACATTAGTTTGGCTTTGGTCAAGACATGATTTAAAACAAAGTTTAGTTCCTATTGTTGTAAGTATGCTATTACTTGCAGTGTACAGGCCACTCATATCAGACTTTTTAGTAAGTACTTTTATGATTGGACCTTGGACAACATTGTTTATTAAAGCCATTAGTGCAACTGTAATGGGATCATTGACTTTATACATATATGCAGCCCTTGCTTACTCTATTGGAATTTTTTAAATTTTCAAAAAATATCAATTGTATCATGTTCTGGAGCAAAAGTTTTATACGAAAAATATTAATAAAAAACATTATAACTATTAACTTCTTTTTAATCTCTTACTTTACTAAAGGGGTTATAAAAATAAAAAAAAATTGTACAATACTTCATGAATAATTTTTTATTAAACTGTACATTTTCTAAAAATTACATCTCAAAGATTTTAATTTTAAATTGCTTGATTAAGCTTTACACTTTAAATTTGTATGCATCTAATAGATATAAATAATTCAGTCTTTGCAACTTTAAAATCACAACTGATGAAGAATTGTAATTAATAAATTATTTATGTTATTAATTTTTAGCTTATTTACATGCTTTTATGATATTATTAATATTAGAAAATAAAAATGTTACTGGTGTATATTAAAAATAAAATCTAATGAATCTCGAAAACCAATAAAAAATAATTCATTTTATTTGATGTACAAAAAAAATAAAGTTTTAAATTACCAGTAACAATTTTTAAGCTTTAACTTTTAACAAATCCAATATTTAATTTAATGCAATTAAAAATGAAGGTTTTTCTAAGTAGTGACACTTTTCAACAATCTGAACTCTCCGAACTACTATCATGTACACTAGAACTATAATTTGAATTGGAAGAACTATCGTCATCAATACCAACTTCTCCTTCATAATAAACATGATTTCCAAGGCTTCTTCTATCTAGATGCTAAATAAAAAAAAAAGATTATTAATTTCCAAAAAAAGAAGAAAAATATTGGTTAAATTATTCCTTTTTTTCTACAGAACGCCAATTTTAAATTACAATATATTTGTATTAGTTCTTTTGGTGCTGCTTTCAAATTGTTTAAATTTTTTAACGGTTTACTTCAGCTCCAGGGCATGTCTTAATGATCTTAAATTTTTTTTAGTCATATAGTTTAACAGTTTTCTATCATTCATAATTTAAAATCGACAATATAAAGAAATCAGATTTAAATTATTAAGCAAAAATAAATAGATAGAGACACGTATCAATAGGTGAATCTATTTAAAAATGTATCCATCTACCTAAGCATGATGGAAAATCGATAAAAATGTTTTTAAAATAAGATTAATTTCAGATAATTACAAACATACAAAATTAATTAAAATTATTTAAAAATTTAATTTTTAATTAACTTTTTATGCAATATGATTGTTGCATAGCAAAAAATAAAAATTGCTTTACCCTTGATTCCTCAGCATGACGTAACATAATCAAAAAACTTGATAATACAGCGTTTCCGTCTAAAATAATTTCTTCTTCTACCGCGTTCTTTGTTCTGGCTGACATATTCTTCTTTATACACTAGTCAATAATACTTAAATCAATACCATTACGTTATTAAATGCTTCTGTTACTAATAAATGTCTTAAATACTTACGGATTGTAACTTTTGCTTAATATTAGGCGTTTCTTCGCGAGATGGTATCCAAATTTTTACATCATAATCAAGACCACTTGTTGCTAAAATTGGAATGTGAGGATGAGGTTCTAAAGCATTGACCTAGAAATTAACGCTTTTGTTAATTAAATGTTCTGATAGTGTTTAGCAAAAAATAATAAAAAGTCCTTACAACTCCTTGTTCATCACCAGGCATCCACTGAACAATTGCTTCTGATTTTTTATCCCATATAAATATGTTTCCACAATCAGAACCAGACAGAATAAATTCACTATTTGGTCCAAAGAAATTAACACCCTTGACTGGAAAAAAGTAAATTTCTGTAATCTAGGAATTATTGAGAAATCAAGTATTACTAATGTTAATTGTATTATCAAAGGACAATATGTTATATAGTTTATACTTTTCGTTTCAATGGGTTATAAAAGAATGTGAAATGTAAACCTATTATTCGTCTACTGTTACGTTACGTATTCTTTATTTTTCACTAAAGTTTAATTAATCTTAAATGATTATAAGTTTTTACTTTTTACTTATAATCATAAGCCCGATTTAGTTTAAGTTTCGAAATCACTAAGCCCGAAGCGCGGGTATATATAGCATTCCTATGCGCTTGAGTTGCACTTACAGGCCATTGACGTTTGGCCTTACGCGCACGAGGAGGCTGTGTCATCAAAAAATCATAGTGCCCGGCCTCTCCCTTGCCTAATGCAGGGGAAACGGAGGTGCTGCATGAAGTGCAAACTTCTCTCTCCTTTAGTTGTAGCCTCCGGTCCGACCCCGACACGTCGAAAAACTTAAAGTCTTCGCAGTCCCCGTGTGGACTTAGATTAATTTTCGCGTTTCGTATTTAAATGTTAGCCCAGATTGTTAAGTTCGACCAGGATTCGAACTATCGTCTTTGAGAAAAAAAACAGAGAATCGATTGATCGTTCAATCCTATTATTTTCGCACGCTATAGTTTCTTGCTTTGTGCCCGTTAAAAGTTCTGCGCCCGTGAGTACAGATCATGCACATCTAGCTGGAGCTGAAGGTGCCGCGCCGAATTTGCCGCTCACGCAAAGTCTCATCCGTTTGTTCGTCGAGTCGAGCAAGGCTCGGTTCACCAAGGAACCAGTCCAAGGAGGTCAAGATCATCGACAGCGTTGAGTAGTTGACTACTCATCTCAACAGGTTAAAAAGTAAGAGTTGTTTTTGCTAAAAATAGTTAGAATTTGTATTTGAACGTAGAGTAAACTTAAAGTTTAATAAGTTAATGAGAGTGAGAGAGAGAGAGAAAGAGAGAGAGAGAGTATTGTTTTGATTAGTTAAAATAAAATTGTGCGTTTAAAAGTAATATTCTTGATTTAAATCTTAATTATACGCCCATTTCCCAACTCCCAACAGTTTCGCTTACACGTGATGTAGGCCGTACGGCAACGAAATCGGCTCTGCCCGAAACTAGTTATTAAGTTAGTTAATAATTAAAACATTGTTAGTTCCACCTTCTGTAGAACATAACATCTACAGTTATTTATTGTTATTACTCACACTGCAGTTTTCCAAATTTTTCAGCTTTAATTTAAAATTTTTCAAAATTCCCCTTAGTGCTGCTTTTTTACAAGTAAAATGGAAAGGCAGTATAAAGAGATATTTTCAAAAATTTTAAAACAAGGCTGAAAAAATTAGCAAACCGTAATTTCGTATCTCACTTCTTAAGATTTAAATATTAAACCTGAATATTACGAGTTCATAAGAAATTTTCATATTCTTTAATTGAATTATATATAAAAAAAATATTTTATAAACTTACTAGTTGCAGTATTGCGATGGCCTTCGTAAATGTGAGCAAAGTCACCACATTTATATGACGATGCAACATCAAACAAGTAAATATCGTCATTATTGTACGAAGCGATAATTTCAGTTCCATTGTGATTATAAACGGCACACGTTATTTGCGCCCGATCATTAGATAACTAAATAAAATTTGAACAGAAATAAAATAAAATCTAATGCTACATACAAGACTTTACATCTATTTAAAATTACTTACTAGACCCTCTGGACATAATTGATGTAATGGATCACTAAGTTTCCTTCGATCATATATTTTAACAAAATTTGATAGACCAGCTACACAAAACTCAAAATTATTTAGTGGATTTGAATGGATACTGTAAAGTTCCATTTCACGATCATTATCTTTAACTGACAGCAGTCTAAAAAATAAACGTTTTAAGTATCAAAGCAATTAAAAGTGTAATTATTATTTATATATAGAAACTGAAAGCATTTTACTTTGTTGCTTTACTTTCTCGTGTGTCAATTAGTAAAACTTTAGAATCTTCTCCAGCAGAAAGTACGATATGCGGTAAATCTAAATGAGTACTCAATTTATGACAGGGTGCTCGATGCTGAGCTAGTTTACGAGTAACTTTAGATTGAATATCGATTAAACGAATTTGTCCATCTCGCGCACACGTTATTACCGTGTTTTCTACATCAAGCGGTAACCATTTTGATTGAAAGACATTACTTCGATGACCACTATGAAAAGCTATGCGTTTTTTTCCAATTGCCCAATCCCAAATGGTTACTTTTAAATCATCTGAGGCACTTGCAAGTAGATTTCCTTTTTGATTAAAGCCTAAAGCATTCACGCAACCCTAAAATATAGAATAAATAATTAATAATTTGTACATTAAGTTTTTGACATGAAAAAACGATTATAAATTAATTTACAATATGATCTTCAAGTTTGTACATAAGTTCAAGTCGTTGAACTGCATGAAGTGAACCATAAAATCGACATGGGATAGAATTATTAAATCCCATTTGTCGATCAACTACATCTTTTACAATAGACCAATTTGACTTTGATGGTTCTTTTTGCAAAACTTTTAGTATGCCATCAGTATCAGTTTCACTTGCTGTTGTCCAATCATTGGAATCATTATTATCTGCAAAGTATTATATCATAAGTCCATTTTTTAAGTAAATATTTTCAAGACAATATTTTTTAATAATTATATAAAAATTAATTATATAAAAAATTGTAATACCTTGCAAAGGTTCACTTCCAGTATCAGAAGTTCCTACAGTATCATTTGATCCCTCATAGAAACCCCAAGACATTGTTGAGTTACTACTGGATGATACTTCAGGTGCACTATCATGTTCGCTAGAATCTTCTCGCAGATCACTAGAATTATTTTGGTTGCGATAATTGCGTTCCTTAGGTTTTTTTAACCTATTTTTAAAGTTAGGAACATCTTGAGTATCGCTTCTGGTGTCACTCGTTGAAGTATTAGGTTGTTGTTCATTTAATTTTTGTCTTTTACTAGAATCTTCACATGAATCACTATCTGAATCATTGCAGGAATCTTTTGTATTATCAATATGATCTACAAAAAATTTGTTAACATAAAATCTAAACAATAGTTAATACAGAATTAAATATATATGTATGATGTATACATATACCTTTAGACTTGGATCTTTTAGCTAAGCATTCTGCAGAATTTGATGGTTTATTTTCATGGACGGTTGAAGATGTAGCTTCCATACTTTCTAAAATTGCTTCTTCCATAGGTTCATCAACATTCTCTTCCTCTTGTCTTTTCTGACTTTCATTCAAGCTAGTGTCCAGTGAAGTTGTACTCTTGTTTTGCTCCACCAAACTTTCCTCTTGCAAAGTCAATGATACCTCTTCGGTAATTGCTTTATCAACGAGTTTTTCTTCAATATCGTTTTGCTTCTTTTTTCCACAAGAGTCAGCCATAGTGTTATGTTTAAAATTTTTATCTAGTTACATACGCAGCAATAAACTATGGCAGATTACATGATCTGAAACTGAAACGCAAACATTACGCACGTAAACAACATTTCGAAAATACAGAGAAACTGTCATTTGCTTTCCCGCAGCCATGCACCACAAAAGATCAGTTACCTCAAATTGTTTAGCGGAGTGCGAAAAAAAAACAGCAGTCAGAAAATGTTGGAATTGCGCTATATAGTGACAGAAGAGCGAGTGAAAACATGCAGAAAAGCAGAAACAGAAAGCGAGAATCGGACAATAACGAACAGTGCATGCACGGAGACGAGACCCCCCCACACACTTACAAGATGTCACTGTAGCAAAGTTCGTTTCGCGTTCGTGAAGGTACCTTATGTCCGCGTATAGCGTCCCGTGCATGTGTTTGTCTGTACGCACGTAAATACATCATACGTCTCACCGTACCAGATCGAGTTTTCAACAGTAATTCAGTTTGACTACCTATGAGAAGAAGTGAATCCCGCGGAAAATACTGACCAGAGGCTCTCCCGTTTATCGAGGTACGTCACTTATTTATTTAGGTATGCAAGTAAGAATTTTCGCTCAAAAATAAAGAATGGCAGGGATAGTGTTTTTTTACCTTTCGCTTTATTGTGAAGACAGCAACGCTTATTTGCTTCGTTGACGTTTTCTTGGGCTGAATTCTGCTTCAAAATCGTTAATGGAATTAGCTTTTTGCGTAACGATCTGCTCGACTTATTTAATAAAAAATAGCGCCTCCAACTACGTTGTATAGACAGGTTAGATCTTGTAAATAACCCCGTTGCTCCGTCTCTGGCAGCAGGCCCCAAACTCCCAACTGATGTAGCCCTCCCTCGCGAGTCGCGCGCGTTTTGGACAAAGACAATCGCATAGGTATAGGTATAGGAACGAGGAAAAGAGAATCTCATGCAAGCGACTCGGAAAAATTTGAATTTTCAAAACGTGCTCAATCGTAAAATATACTCGATAGGTTCTTTATCAATTTAAAGTGGTCTGTATTATTATAAGTAAAGATTGATTCGTTGAAGTCGAGTGTTTTCCTCCCCTCCAACTTTACCATAACGACAGACGGGCACGAGCAAACATTTGTACACAAGTCTCTGAGCGCTCTGAGGAAAAATGGTACAAAATTTTCAACTTGACGTGATCAAAGTGACAATTACGGACAAGCCGGGCTTGCAAAAAGAAGATACGGATGAAGAGAGCCTGAGAAAAGCTTTCAATGCTTTGAAACAGTACGCTCAGCAGGAGCACCGAATTCGAAAGTTGAGAGACGAAATCAATGAGAGAAACTCGAGGAGAAGGCTCAAACACTATTTTGACACCTGGCACAAACGCACGGTAACAATGAAGAAACTCGCCGAGTACACACGAATTGAGACGCAAGTGTCTAAGGAGCGGAAAATCGAGCTGCTCGTCAGTGCAATCGCAGAGAGGCAGCGCGAAAAATCTATCACTCCCGTCGAGAGCAATGACATTCCAAAGCGCACCAAAGCTCAGATTCCGACTCAGACTCCAGCTAAAAAACAGCAATCGCTGCGGAAAACTAAACCCATAGCCACGACTTGCACACAGAGTAGACTCGAAGCGCAGAAGATGATTATTCAAGAGCAGAAAGCAAAGCTTGCCGAGCAAAATAAGAAGATCGAAGAAATGAAGCTGAAGGAAATCGACAAGGAAACTAAGGAGACTGCCAAGCAGACGGTAGAGGTTGTCAAGCAGGCTTTTAACAAATGTGATCATCAAACGAGAAGGAGCCTTATTCACTTAATGAGGGAGCAGGGTTACAGGTTTGAGTGTTTTAAATTTTTAGAAAAATTTCACTTCAGAGTAGAATAAGCAAAGTACTTTTCTTAAGGGATAAGACGATAACTGAGATTCCGCAAATGCCGAGCCCACCACGATTTTTAGCAAGAATGGAAGCTCGAGCCGAATCGAGGAAACAGAGAATAAAGGAGATAAATGAGCTTCGGCAACGGCAGCGGGAGGAGCAAAAAAGAAGAGAAGAAATTAGCCGAAAAGAGGCCGAAGAACAACTTCGGCAACAACAGATTCAAGTAGGTACTTTTACCGAACGAGCCTTTCTTTAATTCATTCCTTTTTATAAATAACGTTCATTTTTTACTTGATCAAAGGCAATAAAGGAAAGTCAAAGACTTCGAAGAGAGCAGGAAATTCGACGCATAAAAGAAATTGAAAAAAAACAAAAACTAGAATATCTGGCGGACCTTTGTTACAATAGGTACTTGTTTCGTCGGTATATTTTAGAACCTCTGAATAGTATTGTAGAAGAAAAGTATAAACGTTTAGAAAAAGCTGATTATCATTATAGAGTAACTTTATTATATAAGGTTTTCACCGCTTGGAAAAATGAATGGCATGAACAGCAAATGAACAAAATAAAATTAGCCGACAAATTGTACCGACATAATCTAATGTGGTATGCCTTTGACGACTGGAAGTGCTTCGCCTTAGATATGAGGCAAAAATACCAAACGGCCGTCGATTATTTCGACATGAAGTTACAAGGAAAGTGTTTGAAAGCCTGGCATTTGCTGTATGAACAAGTAAGAGCCGTAATGCACGAAAAAGAAGTTAAAGCTATTAAACATTACGAGAAACGCATAAAGGAGATTTATTTCAATCTCTGGAGAAAGTACAGATTAATATCTGATGATATAAAAAGAAGAGAACAGAGGAGAGTTGAATGGAGAGATTTAATAAGAAAATTTATCCCAGATGATACTCAAAAATTGAGAAAAGCTTCTTTGAATTCTTAAAACATTGGATTGTCCACTATGAGAGTTTCTTTGAATTCAATGAATTTAAAGAATAATACATACACTACTTATGTAAAGACTTGTATTTAGAATATTGATATTGTACATGTATAATAATGAACACTCGTACGTATTTTTATAAACTTTATGCTACTATTGTACAACAGCCATTGATATCTTTCTTAGTTTATACATTATTACTTAGATTTAATTTTGATAGTATTACATTTTTTAATATATCACAGTTATAATTAATAGTTACCAATGCACTATGTTACAAAAAAGCAAAGTCTGTATCTAGTTTTGATACTTTGCAATGAATGACATACATTAGTTTTAATTATACTTCTTCGTTTGTTACTTTTTTAATTATCATTAAACAAAAATGAATCATTTCATTTTAAATAATCTGTGGTTGCTCTTTGGCTATTGAAAATTGACTTTTTCTAATTTGAAGAATACTCATGAGTTACAACAAATCAATTGAGCTGCTTTCTTAAATACTCCTTCATTATGCTGATTTTGAATGAGCAAGCGCCTTTCATTTGTAGTTGTCCCAAGATACAACAACCACAGATGATAAAATAAGTAAAAAATGGCAATTAATCCTATTAGAAGACTATAAACTGATGATACAAAACAAATTGCTATCCTAAAATAAATAAATTAATGTAAATTTGCAAATATCATCAAAATAGTAGAAAAATATTAAAAAAACTTACTGCAGTTCATAATAAACGTCACTACAATCATCGGGTAAAAGCACCGTATAAAAAATTGCAAATGGGTGGCACACTGTAGTCATTGTAAGATTTGAACCATATAAAAATGCTGCAGATGAAGAGAACAAGCAACCCATATACCATCTTAAATTATTAGCACCTATACAGCAATCAAGCCTGACAAAATAAAATAATTATCAATATTATCAATCAAAACCAAATGAAGCATAATTTCTTTGAATATTTTATAATTACCATTTACAATGGTATTCTCTGCCCAAAATACAAGTCTGACACAATTTGCAGTGGTAAGCTCTAAATGGAGTTTTTTTATGGCAAACGATGCAAAGATCTCCATTGCTTTCTCCAAGCTCCAAACCTTCCAATGAAGTGTTTTCCTGAATTGACTGATCTGCATAAGTTCTAGTTTTATAGCCACATACAAGTCCACTTACAACAAAAATTTTAAAAACTAAATTCTCCTCTGGTAGAATCTCCAAGAGTGGAACAACAATCTCCTCAAAAACCAACATTAACATAAGGACACTTGTAATTGTCCACATAAGAAAAAATCTTGTGCGAGTTAATCGCAGAAAATTCCGGTAAACATAATAAACAATAATTGGTGTTAACACGAATACTAGAATATGGCAAATTAAATTTTGAGCAGCGATTATAGTGAGTATCGGCACCGCGAATAAAGGGCAGACAGCATCGAAAGAGACTCTTCTCATGCAAAATTCCTTCCAGCTACAGGGATTACAAATATACTTGCCGCAAGACCTCATTTTTTAACAGTCGAGATATACTACCGATTGTTATTTCCGTATAAAAAAATAAAGGTTATGTTGGTAAATTTATAGTTCGCCTGATTATAAAGAACATAACGGTTTACTTGTGCTTTTAAAGAATCATTAACGAACGGACGTTTCCAACGTTTCTCTGGAGGAAATTGTTCATTTTCTTTAACATTTGATAAAATACTTCACTACTAAACTATAGTTATTTGTTTTGCAGAATTGCAGAAAACATTCGTCGGCTCAGCAGGCCAGCACTGAACATTTTTGAGAAACGTAGTTTGCGCAGGTGCAGTTTCATTACATTTTTTATTGTTGGCACTGCCAACCTGAAAGGTTGGTATTATTCACAAAGCGCATGCAGGCATATTGGAAACCAATTTAAGTTGCGGGATTTTTTAAAATACTGGTAAATACACTGTTTTCTTGATGCGAATGGACAAAGTATATCTTTTGTATGACGAATGCATGTGATAACAATTTAACTTTGTATTGAGATTGCTTTAATTAGGAAAATTCTTAATTTAAAGTAATATATAAATTAATCAAACTTTTGTAGATGTACATTGCCAAAAGCCCGTAATCTAAAAATTGATTTAATAAATATAACATTAAAAATTGCTTTTCAAAAGTGATATTGAAGATGATTTTTTGAAAAATGAAATTTGATAAAGAAGTACTATTTATTGCAAGTGAACTCGTCACTCACAATCAGTCCCCCTGTGGCAACTGGCAAGTAAAAATAACAGCGTAGGAAAGCAACAATAACAAACATTCATCCGTAAGGTAATAAATTCGTCTGGCTCTCTCATCTTGTTTTCCGAGTTCCTTAAGGCATGTCATCGTACATTCTGATACAAAAGTCGATAAGAATAGCGTCGCTGATAAGGGCTCGTTTGCTGACTCGTCTTGTGCTTGTGGGTGAAATCAGGTTTGCGGACTAGCGAACGAAGATAAGGTCTCTGATCTCTCCCTCTCTCCCTAGCTTGTGTGCGTGCGGCGAAAAAGTTAGTGGGCTTCTTAGCGGCGCTGCGGCGGAAACTGGTCAATCAGGAATGTGTCGCGGGGGAAGCGATCGCTCGAGCGAGCGAGCGCTCATTACATAAGCAAATACGTACGCCAGTAAAAGCAACGCGCCGCCGTAAACATCGCCGAGATAAAGCGCGAGGGCGATATACTTACTTATTCGCGCGCGATGCGTGCGGAGCGCAATTTCGCGACTGTCGCCGCTCCGGCTTTCTCTACCGAGCGTTCATCAGGTGACGCTTCATTTTTAGCGAGCGAACCTTTCTAGGGGCTTTCAGTTCTTTTAGTGCCGAGCCACAGGCGGGGATGTAATCGGCATGATTCATTGCAGGCCTGTCATGCAGATAGGACATTCAAAACAAAGATGACAGAAGCCCGGGATATTTAGAGAAGAGGGAAGCAGAAAAAACTGATATGTGGCGATGTCTTCAAGCTCGACCGACAAGCTACAGATTTTTTGGGATCACTTTATACACGCCGAGGCTCAAAGTTATGAAGTACGTATTCTGTTCTTTCAATCTATTTAGTTAAAAAAAAAACATTTATAATTATTTGACTATAATTATTAAAAAATCTATTTTATCACTTTTGGTGGTAACTGAGCATTTTATTGGTCTCAAGTTTCAAATCTATAATATTGTAAGTAAGCAAACACTATTTTGCTTAGGTTGACGGTTAAATATAGGATATTCTGTATCGGTTGACCATAAAGTCTAATTGCTATTCAAAATAATCTTGCAAAATCCCAAAGTTCATATTTTCAACGACATATTTCTCGAAGCAATAAAACTAGGATTTTTATAAAAGTAATAACGCATTATATAATGCATCTATTCACGTATCGCCTACTCTAAAAGAGGGAAAAATGCCTTTCTGCTTACAGAAGTCCTGCTGGCTCGATCTGTTCTTAGCTGAGCTATTGGCACAGGTAAAGGAAGGCCACGACATCAAGGATGCTCTTTCCTTCTGGTAAATGTTTTCTTATTCGCATTACACAATCGTACTACGTGCATTATTCATCCAATCTTTACCTAACTACCATCTTCCATTTTAATACTCACTTAATGAGCGGTTTGTCGGCTAATTAACGCCTAAGTAATGTGCACCAGTGTTGATATCGGGGTGATATAATGTGCACTACTTGTTAAATTTGTTTGCTCCGATTCGCGGGGCATTGTTTGAAAATGTAGAGGCTGAAGCTTTTTTTATTATGAAACGAATCGTCGTGGAATCGAGCTGCATACATTGTTGAACCTGTTGAATTATATAATTTTGCACATTAAATTAGCGATACTTGGAAAATAAATTTTAATGCGTTCTATGTTTGCCATGAGACTTCAAAGAAAAGAGGGGAAGAAGCAGGTTTCATAAATGTATTATGAGCAATTTACAAGAAATCTTTGGCATTGATTACTAGATTTTATAATTTATGTTGCGACACAAAATATAATACGTAACTTGCACTAAATGACAATGACCAAGTACTACCACCTACAATTTTTCGATTGCATCAAACTTTACAATTTGTACGCACGCAGTTGGTCAGCGTTTATTTATTCAGATATAAAAAGTATTATAAAGACGTAGAAAAATTATCTGTAGAGAAAAATACCGACTCTGGAAAATAAGTCTGACACATTGATTAACGCCGTGATTGACGTTTTTACAATGATTTCAATGCTTGAATTTAAAATATCTAACTATGCTGTATTCTCTCATATAAATGTAGCTTAACCAATTAGCAGCTGTACCATGCAAAACTTTGTGGTAAGCCGCAGCTTTCCCCTCTTTGGATATTAAAAAATAATAATACCGTTAACAATACTTGAATTTCACCGCTTCCAATAAATTCTATTTTTATTGAAATTTAATCGATTTAGTTAAGCGTAAAATCATTTTTACAATATGTTTTATTAAACTATGTAATAAACTTTTACTATTCGAGGTGATAAAAGTAATTTTGAAGGCTTGAATAAAATTAATTTTATTTTTAAACACCAATATTATTGTAAAGTGATGAATTTTATCCTCTTATCGTGATGAACGTAATTATTATATTAACTCTTGTAGGTAGACGTTTAATTTGTACGATCATCTTACGTAACTACTTGATCGTAGATTGAGATAAAATATATTTAAATTGCTGAAATTATAAGAAACTTTTTTACAATAATGTCCTTTAGTTGGAAAGATTTAGAAAAACTTCGAGAAAATCTGAAGAAGACTCCTTGAAAAGAGCCCTCTTTTCGGCGAATTCGCGCTTATCAACTGCAGGAATCTCGCGTAATGCCAGAAAAACTTGTTTTCAGCACGGTGGGCCAAGGCAGCATCGCGAATCTGGTATGCTGCGAGCTGCTGGCGGACGTGCACAAGCTGTGCGAATCGTCTCCGCGAGGCGGCAGCGGCTCGGTCGCCGGGGGCGGCGAGCTGCAGGGCGGTCTGCGCCGGTACCTGACGCGGGAGCGAGGCTGGCGCTGCCTGGCGGTGCTGCACCTGCTGGGCGTCGGCGAACTCACTTGTGCCCGCGATCTCGTCGCCGTCCTGCTCGCCCTGTATCCGCTGCTCTCCACCCAGGAGAACGGGGACGGGGCGACGTCGCCCGTTCCGAGCAATCCCTACGTCAGCTTTTACGCGCACGAGGACAGCTTCGACTCGCTGGATGTTGCGCTGCAGAGCAGGAGGAACAAGCGGAAGAGGAGGAAGTCTGGTGAGACTTCTCATTCCCGAGTAGCTCAACGAAATTTCTTTTTTAAAGAGAATTGTTAGATTTAAAAAACGTTCATCCTTTTTGTAGGAAAGAAACAAAAGGATAATGATAAAGTCAGCGGGAAGTTGAATTTTTACGCCAGCAGCTTAATCAAGGGAGAGGAAGCGTCGAGAGATTTCGAGATTGCCGATGAAGCCGGCTCGCGTCGCAGAAGGAAAAGGCGAACTGCAAACTACCACAGCTGCAACAGAAACAACAGATCCCTAATAAACAATCAAGCGATCCAAGCAGTGAACTCAAGATGCAGCGAAAATCTCAGCAGCGAGTCCGACTTGCCCGTCGACAACGCCGAACAAACGCGCTCTTTGGCTCTGAGAATACGCTTGAATCCCATGGACTTCGAGTACTTCACCTCTGTGGTAAGAAGCGAGGACGAGCTGGCGAGGCGCTGGGAACTTTCTTCGCTCAACGACGACGGCAGGGAGGATTACCCAAAAGAGTACGAATCCTCCGCCAAGCTGTCTCGTGCCTCGACCAGCTCGAGAAAGAACTCGTGGGAAGATTTTCGCGATGAGCGGATCAACGCCGTTCTCGATTGTGGCATCAGCCAATTTGAACTGAGTTTACTGATGATCGAGCTGCTTCTTGCCTCGCAAGAACAGGAAGTTTCCTCAGAGTCGAGCCAAGCGATTCCTGTTCTAAAGTTCGCATTGGATACTCTTTGGGCCCTACAGTTTAATAACGATCCAGTAAGTTTCTCCAGGCTGGAATGTTTGACCATCAAAGCCGCTGCTGCGCGACTGATCCTTATGAGTTTGGAAAGAGCGCTGCAAACCGACGATCCAACAACCGCCGTTATTCACAATGGTCTGCTACCCATGACATTGAGGCTGCTCGAAGACGCCTGCAGTAAGTTCAGTGGAAATGGCAGTGTCAGCGGCAGCGGAAACAGCATTACTCCAGAAGAAGGCGCATTACTGCAGGAATTCATATTTTCCACGATCCACGGTATCATCACATTTCTTTACTTTTTACTCCATCAAAAGGGAAACAGCGAAAAGTTCAAGGATTTTCTAGAACTGTTTCAATTATTTACTGAGAACCAAGAAGGAAAATTAGTCGAGCGAACGATATTAGCGATAACAGAATTACCGAGCACCGACGTCAGCAAGTCGTTTAATCGAGCTAGGAAGATTATAGATATGATCGGAGTATTAATAAGCACTTTAAAACATATGAAGCAGGACTTGAGTCACGCGAATCGTTGCAGGCGATTCAAGCACAAAACTTGCGTGAACCAAGAACCTGTAGAATTGTATCATCACTCAGACCTGCTTGGCGCCCCGTACTTTTCAGACCCGGACCAGGTCGTTAACACTCGTGCCTCTCTGTCCAAATCGGTTTGTTCCGTTTCATGCCTGTTTTCGACCTTAACGTCGCTTCTGAAAGAAAGTCAATCGTTAGACAGCGAATTGCAGATACGCTTGATTAAGGTCATGACGATGACTGGCACTTGTTGCTGTTTTCCACCAAGATTTTTGTTGAGTAGTATTATTTCTTTTCTCAAATGCGGACATTGTCAGACCTACTCTCCTGTAATTGCACTCATTGAACGAACGATTTTTAAGGAGCTGGGAGGCTATCCTTGCATTGAAGAAAATTGCCACTTTTGCGGAATACCGAATGTCCATTCTTGGGACTTTTTAGAACTTTATTGCGAATTATTCGATTCAGGAGATACTAAACTGTGTCATTCAATAATGAAACATTTGTTAAAAGTTACATCGAATGCAACTTTTACCGTCAAACAAGAATTACTCTTTAGTGTATTTTATCCAACTTTCCTTAAGTCAAAGATGTTATTTGAGACGAATAAGGCTGAATTTTCTCTTCTCAGGTTTCTTATCCAATCGTCTCTGTCGGCTATCACAAGTTTGATTGTTAATATGAATATGTTTCAAAGATTTACAGAAATGAAAGGTTTGGAAGACGTTCTTAGTTTACTACCAAATCAGAACTTCGTCAAGAGTATTTATGCCCTTTTGGAAATTTCAGTAATAATGGAAATTAAAAATATTGATTGTTCTGACGAAAGCAAAGAAGAAGGGACGAATTTATTAAGGCCTGCAACGAATGCTTTATTTAAGTATTTGGAACAAGAAACGAATTCTTTGTTAGTAATGTTGCAAAACTTAACCGATAGTGATAAAACTAGTCAATCTACGGATGAAAGTTCAAAACAGCGATCGGCTTTTCATCAAGCCAGTGGAGTTTGGAGAGCAGCAGCTGGTGTTGTACTGTGCAGTCCTAAATTTCGTACTGAATTAGCGAATCATCCGATTTTTGACAAATCGATGAATTTGAGCGAAAAATTGGCTGTCTTAATTGCTACGGATCAATTAAATGGTAATATGAACTTATACATTAAAAGAAAAAGAATTTTGGTTAAAAACTTTCATTCAATGAAATTCTAAATTATTTTAGGCGGTCATAAGTTTGCTCTTAGATTAATGGAAGCAGTTGTTACATGTTGCTTGGTAGCTTCTATTCCAGGTAATTTGAACGAAATACCAAGCTTTAATTATCATTTATATTTTACATAATAACTAAACCAATAAAAAATTAATGATTTTTTAGGTAAAAACAGTATAGTTACTATATTGGGATCTGTATTAATGGATGCAGAAATTAAATTAAACCGCGGTATTAGTGCATTAGTCGATATTTTTTTACAAATTTCGTTACTGAGGCCTAGTCAACAACAGACTATTCCTCAAAAGAGCAGAACAAGGGTTGGTATTCTACAAAGAAAATATTTTGAAATATTTAACAAAATCTATAAGTTCTGCTTTTTATTTATAGCTGTCGGCTATGGATATTTCAACAGATTGGGGTGAAATAGATGACAGCAGTGCCGGAGAATATATAACTGCAGATGATGGATATGAAGCCGATGTAGAAATTCCGGCAAAGAATCCTCATAATATTTCATCGAAACGGATGAGTGAATTAAGCAGTACACGTGAACCATCGACTGGAAACGTTAATGCCGACCCAGCACTTTGCTCTATAACTATCGATCTTTTGATTTATTTTGCAAATCAGTGAGTCGTAAATTTAGAGTTTTATATTTTAAATATTTTTGTTCATCCTTAAATAAACGGAATTATTGTACTTGCAGAGGTTTGGATGGGGAAAGAAATGTAATAATTACTAGTGGCCTAAGAAGAGTAGCTGTAATTTGTAAAGAAAGTACTATTAGCTGTTCCGCGTTAGCTAGAAATGGAACGATAACAAGATTATTTGAAGGTTTCAAAGGCATCCTTATGAGTCAAGATCCTCAATATGAAGGTACTGAAAGCTTAAGATTAAAATTATACAAAAATAAATATTAATGACCTTTATTGTAATTTTTTTAGATTTACGAAATGCAGTACTTGAAGTTTTTACATTTTTGGCTATGCAATCCATTTCACCAACAGAATTAGTATCCTACCTCTCGTTTTTTAAAATTTCTGCGCCTCCTCTGAAAGCTTTGTTAGAACCATTATTTCGTTTAGTACTTATGGCAAAACCTCAACCGAACTTCATAATATCTTTTCCGGTTAAATACGAAGAACCAAAAACAGTGAAAATCAATAATGAGGATTACAAGAATCTAGAAAAAGCTGAAAATCTCGTAAACAATTTTAGGAAGAAGCATTTAGCGTCAGAAGTTTGTAGTCCTTGGTCAGCCCATGCAATTTGTTTACCAATTAGCCAGGAATTGTCGTGGCCAGTCTGGTTACAAGGTGGTTCAGCGTCACTGTGGCTTCGAGTTGAAAGGGCTGGTTCAAGCTCAACTGGTAGAAGTTTACAAATATTGAACGATACAAATCCTTTATTGAACTCCGAGAGTGACAGTCTTTCCGATTGGGGATTACTTTCGGATAATTGGAGTCGAGAAGGTAAGACATCTCAGTCATTTTTATTAAAAATATTTAAAAAGAAAATTATTAATAGAAAGAAATAAGATTTAATAAAAAAAAATTTTTTCAGCTGCTTTTGGTTCTTCCTCTCCACCTGTGCCAACTTCTATACTTCATATGATGTCTATTGGATTCGAAACCCTAGTTTTAGAAACATGGGTTGACCTAAGATACGGTATTTAATCAGTTTTTTGTAGCTAGCTAAAAAAAATGCATAAATTTACTAATAAAATAATTCAAACAAACAGATAAACTCATATTGCGTCTTACTCGACCCGACGATAAGACAAACCGTACTATTTCGGAAACTTCGATAAGTGGAGTGTTACCTTCAGGCCGGTGGCATCATCTGGCAATGAATTTTAGAGATACTGTTCTAAATAAATACAGTGCCGTAGTTCAAGTTATAATTTGGGTAGACGGATGGAAGGAAATTAAAGCGCAGCTACCTTTTGACGGACTTTTAATTCGAAAAGCAGGGACAACGTGCGTATTACTAGGCCAAACAGGTCCCAGTGCTGCTGGGGCTTGGTACCTTAGTAATTTAATGGTTTTTAGGTATCAAACAAAATTTTATTTACCCCTACATCAATTGATTTTTAAGTGAAGTACGTAATATAATTTTATTGCTATTAGATGTCCAGTATTTGACAGTGAAAAAGCCTTATATTTTGCAAGTCTCGGGCCTAATTATACGAATCTTGCCGATTGCATTTTAAGCAACGTAAAACCAGATTTTGCTCCACTTATTGCCTCCGGAGCTTTAAACGGAGTTCAAGAAGTGACTTTAGGTTTGAATATTTAATTATAAACTGCACGAAATTTTCTTACAGATATTTTTAACATAAGCTATATTTTAGCGGGTGAAAAGTGCGACACAAATAAAAAAAAAGCATTTGGAAGTGTTAATTTGCGAAACAATCCTGAATTAAAGGTTTGTGATTCAAAAATTGATTGGGATTCAGTAATGGATGCTACCAATTCGCATTTAGGAGATTTGCAAGATAACATTTTATTAAATTACGAAGCACAAAATCCCAATAAAGTTCATCTTTATCCACAAGCGATTCATAATACAAGTGGTAAATAAATATTTATAATTTATTGATTTCTATTAAAAGGGTGTATGTATATTGTTCGAATAAAACATTAATATTTAAAATTCATTGTAGCGGTCGTTAAAAATCTGTTTCCTGGACAGCAGGGATTTAGGGTACTTTCAGTACCCGAAAATAAAGTATCGCAACAACCACCTATTTCTGTTCCAACGATAGTAACTTCTCATATGAGCAGTCAAAACTATAAAGGACTTGTATCTTCAGCAAGTTTAATCGGGGGAATGCCTGTTTTTCTATATTTGTTTGCTAGGGTAACTTAATATTTCAAGTTTTTAAAAATCCTACATTATATTATACAGCTTTGCTAATTATGTTTTCTAATTTAGGTTGTTGAATTAAACTCGACTGAAGAGGAACAAGCATTAGCACTTTCAGTAGTCCTTCATTTAGCTCGCAGTGATACAGAAATGCTTAATCAGTATCGCTCGGAAGGTGGAAATTCTTTATTCCTCAAAGTTTTAGAATCACCCCGATGCCACGCTGGTAAATTCTTGATAAAAGCGATTCTTGATGCTGCATGTGATTGTCCAATTCTCGTAAGAGATATTGAAACGAATAATCATTTGATTTCTCCAAACTGTGAAGTAGTTATAATAGATCCAGAATTGATCAAATGTGCCATGGAAGCTTGGAGAACGTGGGCAACATACGATGCATTAAATTTGCTGCTTCAAGCAATATTATTTTTACTAAAAGATCAACATCCGCAAAGGGAATTCAATGCTTCTCAGTTAAACCGCGTGCAAATTGTAGATACCATTTTAAATATGTGCAAAGTAGGTTTATATAATCCGAATAATTTTTTATATTTCAATTTTATAAATTTATTAATATGAATTCTTGTGTAGGAACACTTCTTGTACGAAGAAGTTAATGTCGTTTTAGATCCTACAACTGGAAGTGCGATAGTAGAACTGATCCGAGCATTAATGGGTGCACCACCAGAATTTCCACATTTAGTTTCCATTACAGATTATTTAGTTCTTGTTCACCAAGCGTCAGAAACTTACGTAACTCATTCAAGACATAATATGTATTTTTTGCTCACTCCTTGGGAAGAATCCAAATCATCCTCAACCAGGGTAAATAAGACATTTTTTTTTAATTTTGAATTCATAGATATAATATAATAAATAATATGGATGATGAAAATTTTAGAGCCTGGTGCACAGTTCGTCTGGTGAATCAATAAGTACCGTTGAAAGCTCAAAGTTACACAAAGCTTTGACAAATGTTCAGATTCAGAAAGCTAATTTGTTAAAAGAGCAACATGCAGAAGATTTAGCTGCTGAAAATGATACATCGTCGCAAGGACAAGACACAAGTGCAGGTGAAGATTCGGGCATTGCCGCAAGTGGAAGTTCAAATCAACAGACAAAGGACAAGCATCAAGTTTGTCCTGATAAAAAGAAAGCATGTCAAGGAATAGTATGCGAAGGTTTGTTGTTGCTTCTTCGAGATGCGCTGAGAGTTTTACCAGATAGTCAAGTTGGAGCTGTTCTAAAACACGTACTTCGAGTAGAATTATTACTCGTTTTATCAAATAATCCAGATGCAAGGGTACGAACGGCTCTGATTAAAGTTATACAAGTTTATATGCAGCGTGCCAGCGACGAACAAGTAAATAAGTTTATCAAACAGAAGTACTTTATGCATTTGGCAAATCAAATTTCACTTTACGCTGGCAGTGAACCTTTGGTTGTCACTCTAGAGAATCTAGCACTTAAAGCACCTAATCTTTCTGGGATGCCACCAGTTTTAGCTATGATTCCAAAGGCGGCAGCTACAGATATGAACGTTGCCAGACCTTTAGTGTCTTTCATCACCGATGTAATTACAAAGGTAAATAAAAACAATGATTCTAAATAAAATTTTTTATTTTGTCGTCCTTTCTAATGTGATGAATTTTTCAGAATCCAAATGCTCTCAAAGTTTTACTGGAGCAAGGACTGATGGAAGCGCTCGCTCGAGCTTTCGTCAATGCTGCTCATCTAGGATGTTCTGCTGTTCTATTTCGTGATATGCACGTATTATTGGTTGCTATTGCAACGAAGCTTTTGGATTCTCCAGGAAATCATCATATGCAAGCAGTAACAGATTTGCATACCATACTCAATCATTACGAGCTTAAAGAAAGAGCACAATGCGGATCGATTAAAATTTGTGTTTCCGTTATTAGAGATGCTCAAGTTGCTTTATTTGATGGTGAATTAGATATTCTAACTGCTAAAGTATCAAGCCATTCCGGATTTAGATTAAAAAGCGCTGCATCTTACTTAGCATCAGCTTCTTATTTAAATAACGGTATGTTATTTTCGTCATAATTTTAAATTTAATACTTTTTGTAGCCTTAATCGTTCATTAATTATTAAATTAGGTTTAACAACATCAGGTGAACAGAGCGATCACAGTTCTCGCTCATCAAGTTACGGAAGTTTGCACATTGGTTTAGGTACAATGCGCGAACCAGGAAAGGGCGAGTTGAATGAGCGTTTCCGTTTAACTCTCAATCGAGCTGTAGATTTTCTCACAACGGCCGATGAATTACCTTGTGCCAGTGAACTTCAATTATCCAAAAGATTATTTTCTATTCTTTTGCACGGCATTTCTAATCCATTGGGTAAAAAGACATATTGGATAAATGCGTGGTCTGTAAAACCTGCATTAAGAAAGAACGCAGCCAAGATAATGGTGTGGTTGATGAGTCCTCACCAAAGCAACAGCACTAGAATATATGCTGTGCGTTCGTTGATGGAAGAACCAAAAGCTAGAGACATTTTATGTACTCTTTTGGAAGTTCATCCACAAGTAATAATATATTTTTATTTACTTATAATTTTTTACGAAGAATGTGTAGCATTAACTTTATATTTCTTCCTTGCACAGATTGAACAAAAGTTCAACGTATTTTTGTGGGATTTACTGCGAAAAAGAGATGGAATGCCTAGTGCTGATGCACACATCTGCAGTGAATTGCAAGAAGCGTTAAAAATTTGGGAATTGACAAAAAACATGGATAAAGAAAATACTGAATTATGGAACGAAGAATTGACCATTTTAAGACGTGAACTCTTAAGAGAACGAGATATTTGGATTGAAAATCAATTACCTGCAGTGCAAAGGTAAATTCTAAAACTTCTTTAATATCGAGTTTGAACGATGTTTGAAAATTAAAATCTTTTCTCTTTGCAGAATATCTAATAGATATGAAACGCTTGCCAAACAATTAACAGAAAGTGCAATGGCTATAACTCGTACAGTAGTTGAAGAGCAGAATCGGGAACGTAAAGTATTAATGGAAAGATTAAAACATTTACGAGTGTTAGAAGCTCAAGCGATGGCAAAGTGGCGAGATCTAGCAAGAAGACTAACTCATGAAAGAGCTCCTTGGCATTTCCCCGAGAGTTATCCTCAGAGTTGGGAACTCGATCCTACTGAAGGTCCTGCTAGAGTTCGTATACGACTACAAAGATGTCATTTGAATATTGGTGACAGATTCTTTTTACCTGAACAAACCAACAAATTAGGTCAGTAGTATTTGATCTATTGATACTTTCTTTTACAATCTTTCTAAAATTCTATTGCTTTTGCAGAAGCAGCTAAAATTGAAGCGCCTTTATCATATTTGTTCACTAGCGGAAAACAAGATGCAAATGCTACTGCGTTAATTGAAAGGTTACACACAAGTGAAAGGATTCGAAAAATGTCTCAGGCAAGAGTGGTAACTCCGCAGGCTGAATTACCAGGTGAAGCTTTAATAGGAGAAACCTGCTTTTACTTTGTTCCAGATAATCCGAATATGCCCCTTCATGCTGATGTAAGTCTTTGAGAACAAGATGTTTTGGAGTAAAAAAAAGTTCTATTCTCAACCTTTGTATTCTTCATTTTACAGATAGCTTTAGGTGGTTTAGATTTAGCAATGGCAGGTGGTACTGCATGGAAATTAGAAGACATACGAGAACTTCATCGTCGAAGATATCAACTTCAAGAAAGGGCCATTGAAATTTTTCTCATTACCGGCCGCACGTATTTACTTGCGTTTGATTCCTCTAAGGTACTTCTATTAAATTAAAAGAAACACACCTAGGATCGTTAAGAATAATATTAATTGCGACTTTTAGGAAAGAGATGAGTTTGCGATGGAACTTTCCAATTGCCATTTACCACGGCGCATTCCAGGAGATGATTTAGAAGAAGCGCTAGCTCTTTGGCGTGCAGGAACACTAACAAATTGGGAATATATTACGTGTTTGAACAAATTAGCGGGACGTTCTTACAATGATTTGATGCAATATCCAGTTTTTCCTTTTGTATTATCTGACTACACCAGTGAAAACATTGATTTAAGAAATCCAGCGATATACAGGTAAAAATGAAAAAGCTTTTTGTTATCCATTATATTTTTAGTTAATTCTTAATGAGTAATTATAATTTCCATCAGAAATTTTAAACGGCCTATGGCTGTTCAGGATAAGAAAAATGAACAACATTACATCAATAATTACAATGTACGTATTGTTACATTGTTCTTTTACATAGATTGTAAATTGAATTACATTAATTAATGCTACTTTTTTTTAGTATTTGAAGCAAGCCTTATCTGAAGGCTTAAATTTAATTGCTTTAAATCAAGAGCCATTTCATTACGGATCACACTACAGCAATTCAGGGACAGTATTGCACTTTTTGGTCCGACTCCCGCCTTTTACCAGTATGTTTTTAAACTATCAAGGTAAGTAAGATTAATTATTTTATTTATTTCCATTTATTATTATTAATCGGTAATTTAAAAAAAAATTTGTTTCACAACAGATGACAACTTTGATATTCCGGACAGAACATTCCATGCTTTAGCTACCACGTGGCGCTTAACAAGTTGTGATTCAACAACGGATGTCAAAGAACTTATTCCTGAATTCTTTTATCTGCCAGAATTTCTTTTGAATTTTGAAGGTAATGTTTTCACATAAAAAAATGTAGATTAAAAATAATAAAAATAACGCTCAAGAATGAAAAACTCTTTTTCAGGTTTTAATTTTGGCATAAGACAGAATGGAAATCGGGTTGGAGATGTAGAACTGCCTCAGTGGTGTGGAGGCGATGCCAGATTATTTATTTTAGCACATAGAGCAGCTCTTGAATCAGAAATTGTAAGAGAAGTTTTACCATATTGGATAGATTTAGTTTTTGGATTTCGACAAACTGGAAAACCAGCAGTCGAAGCAATAAACGTTTTTCACCCAGCAGTAAGATATAATTACTTATTCAGAATCAACTCCTTTTAAATGAATAAAGAAAATGAATAAAATTATTTTCCAGACTTATTATGGATTTAATGTTGAACAAATAGCTGACCCACTAGAAAGGCAAGCTTGGGAAACTATGGTAAAAACGTATGGTCAAACTCCTGCTCAATTGTTCAGATCTTCTCACCCTCTGGCTATTCAAAATCTTGGAGCCGCAGCCTCCACGAATATCCCGCGTGTCATCGAGGGTGTTGAAGGTACAAACGAAATAATATATATGTAATATAAATAATATATGTAATACAAAATCGGTATTAATTAAAAAACAGTTCATATTAAATTTTAAACCACAATTTTTTTATTAGGCATAAGATGGGGTAATTATGTTGGTGCCCCAGGAAATGAACCAGTTGTTTGTTGGAAACATAAACATAGAATTTTACTTGCTTCCTTGATTCCCTTATTAACTGGAGATGTCTTTGGATTACCTGTTTGTACAACATTAATACTTGCTTATTCAAAAGATAAAGGTATTCTATTTCGTAAATGTTTAATTTTTTATTACGTTTTTATGGTTTAAATATTTTGATTTTTGTTAGGTACAAGTATGTTGAGTAATACGTCAGTACTAGGCGCTGGATTAGCATCTTGGCTTTCTACAGATGGAATAGCAAGATTAAAAACTAAAAAGGAGCAACCGCCTAGGCCTTTAATAAGAGCTTCTGGCTTAGATTCCGTACGTTCTTTTATGTTTGAAATATAATAATCAATTTTTTTTTAACTCAATTTTACAAACATAAATAAATTTTATTTTAGATTACTATTATGAAATCTTCACCTGACATTGGCCAGTTGTGGGTTGGATATACGTCTGGCCGCATAGTCGTTTATGCATTCTCAATTGGAATTAGTGGAAAAATAGAATTTAGTTCGTCTTCTCCATCTGTCCTTCTAGGTCACAGAAAACCAATTACAGCTATTGACTTATCTCGAGCGTTTAGCGTAGCTGTGTCAGGCGATACTGATGGTGTTTTAGTTATATGGGATTTAAACAGGTTTGTTTATTTATACCGCCTTTTTATTAAAGAAAAATATTATGTAAACATAAATTAATTTGAATATTTATTTTTTAGTTTAACGTACGTTCGATCGGTTGCTTGCGAGGAAAAATTTCCCATCAGTTTAATTTCAATTAGTGAAACCTTAGGTGATATTGCAGTTGTTCACCAGACAAAAAATATAGTTGATATTAATACTATCAGAAATCGATCTGACTTAAGAGTTTATACCATCAATGCTAGACTTGTTGGCTCTGTTGCATCAAGAAGAAGAATAACTGCTCTTTGTTATAGCAATGCTGTCGAAGGAGTTTCTGTCAATGTTATTGCCACTGGTTTAGATAATGGAATAATTAGGTAAATTATTTTATTATTTGTTTTTCAAAAGATGATGGATTAAAGTTGATGTTGTATTTATTATTAACAAGTTTTTTAATAACGTTTACTTTGTTTTAGGCTTTGGAATAGTTGGGATTTGAGACTGGTTCGCGAAATAGGTAGTTCTGGCAAAACAGCTAGCGCAATAATTGCAATAACTTGGTCGTGCGATCAACATCACTTGTATGCTGCAACGGAAGATTGCACTGTTATTATTTGGGAAGGCGTTAAGAAATTGCAAAACGGCACACCTAAATTTGTTAATCTCACAACTCTTTAAATCTAGAATTATAATATTAACGAAAAATTTCGAGAACTGCCTAATAGCGCTTATTTTATATTTATAGATATATTTGTAAATTTGAAATTTTATATGCTGTTAACTCTTTTGGTTAGCACAATTTGAATTAATTTGAATTAGTCTTCCCAAAAAATGAAAACTCGAAAATAACTTACTATGCAGTAAATTTTTAAATTATTTTTAACACTTAACAAATTGTTAATACTTCTATTCTTATAATGATAGTTTTATTAAAGACGCGAAGTGCAATCTTTATTTTCAATTGTAAAAGAAATGTAATATTTGTAAGTATAATGTTTGGTGTTATGTAGCCAAATATATTTTCTATGTATCAAAATGCATTTCTTACACGAACAAAGTACGTACTAAAGTATTATTTTTATCTCTTGTTTTTAGTATAATGTTTCATTTCTTTTAATAAAATAATTATATTTTTTGTATATTGGATTATGTATTTAACAAGACTAAAAATTTATTCTTTATAATATGCATATCATGTAAGCCCAAAATTGTAAGATAATTTTAAAATGTATTTATTATACTCATATGACTTTTATATAAATAGCAAAGGTATAATGTAAATAATTTGAAAACAAAATAAGAAATTTTGTAGAATGTGAAAATCGTAGAAAGTCAGAATGCATTATATAACTGTTATTATATATAAAAGTATATTTTATGTATTTTTATTATAATTTACATTAAGAAATTAAATCTATATACATAAAAACTATTCAAATTTCATTTAAGCAAGGCTCAGTAATTTCAAACAAGGGATAATATTTTCCTGTTCGTTTTGCTATATCGTATGCTGTATCATTGCTGGAGTTTTTTATAAATACATCTGTGTCTGGATGCAAAAGTAAAAGTTGTAAGCACATAGCATTATGTGAACTTGCTGATACTAAATGTAAAGGGGTTTGGTCACCCTTGCTTCTAGCATTTACATCAGCTCCATTTGCTATTAAAGTAGCGGCACAATCTACATTATTCCAACAACATGCAGAGTGCAGTGGTTGCCAGTCATCTTGAGTTTTAGCATCAATTTTTGCCCCATTTTGTAGTAAAAACTGTAATTATAATGAATACAATAATTTTTATATTTATAAAATTATAGCGTGTTTAGTAATTAAATTATTAGACCTATAATTTAAATAAATTAAATGAATTGAATTTGCTATGAATTACCTCAACAATTTCAGGATGATTTCCATAACATGCTCTGTGAAGTGGAGTATAACCATCTTTATCGACACAATTAATAAGTTTTGGATTAATTTCAAAATATTTTTTCACCTTATCCAATTTTCCATTTTCTGCTGCATCCAGCATAGCTTTTGCAGAAGGATCTGTTTAAAAGAAATTAAAAAATGTATTGATTAAAACATTTATTTATTAAATAGTTAATATAATTTAGGACTATCAATAATGAAAAAGTTGTTGAAAGTTCAATTGAGTTAACGTGATCTTTCTCGTGTTTAGAATTACAAATTTTTTAAGAAAATTCAATGTGTAAACCTTTGGCATGTCTAGTTTCTTCGATGCCATCATCATCATCTTCCCAGGCACTGACTTGCATGCGATCTCCTTTTGGTTGACTCAAAATCTTGTCGCGAATCGCTTCCAAGTCTTGCAGCTCATCATTTTCCTCGTCTGATGACATATTTATTCAACAACAAATATACGTTTTACTAACTACAGCAATGGAGAAATCAGCCGGTACTGTACATTGTTATTCTTTCGTGCACTATATTTTCTGCAATGCCTTATGGCCTTATCCACGTGACGTTTAGTATTGGCGGGAAATTTAAATTTAAAAGTATTTTAAAATTTTTTAAAAATGAAAAGCTAGATTGCCGCATTATTCTAAAAACTTTCTAATAACTTCACTTATCTAATAAATTTGAAATAATTTGAAATTTGAAATATATTATTGTTATATAAATATATAACCGGGGGACGTCCTTAAAGCTCTAGGTCAAGTGTTTGTACAAAAAAGACTTTGACAGTACAGCGAAAGAAGCAAGAAATTCATCTCTAATAGAATCGAATTGAATAAGCTCTCACTGTATTACCGACTCGGGCGAAGAAAATTGCAAAGTTGCAAGAAGAAACGAAGGGGCCGGGCAGATTAGATAAGCCCTGTCCGTCGGTTCATAGTGCACTCGGGCGTTGTGCGCTTAAGAGCAGTGCTCCTCGTGCTCCTCCGCTCAGTTTGCCGATCACTCCGCGTTCGTGCGATGTTTCCTTGGTAGCCTTTATCCTCTCGATTAAGAATTAAGAGAGCAGCGGCGCCAGCAAGAGCAGCAGCAGCAGCAGCAGCAGCAGTACCAGGATGCCGGCCTGCGGCAGCGAAGGGGCCTGCCTGCAGGGCCTGTGGAGCAGCAAGGCCGGGGGCCTGGCCTCGCCGCGCTGCCCGGGCTCGCCTCCCCCGCTTCACCTGGTCCCGGGCCGCGAGCGATCGGCCGGGCAGCAGCAGCAGCCGCGCCGGCCGATCGCGGCGCGAGCCCTCTCGTACTCGAGGCGCCTGCTCGCCAAGGTCCTCACCTACTGCCTGCTCGCGCCCGCCGTCTGGCTCTCCGCCTGGCTCTACCTCTTCTGGCTCTGCCTGCAGCTGCCCCTCGTCGCGGCCAAGTTCCTCCTGCGCTTCTTCCGGACCGGGAGCGTCGAGCCCGCGGCCCCGCTGCGCAAGCGGTGCGTCCTCGTCAGCGGAGGCAGCACCGTGCAGGCCGTGCAGCTGGCCCGGAACCTCGGCCGAGCCGGGGCCAGGGTCGTCGTCTGCGACCTCGAGGGCGCCTTCGGGCTGGCGCGCTTCTCCACGGCCTGCGCCAGGTACTACAGCCTGCCCCGGCCCAGCGCGGCCGCCGCCGCCGAGTACGTCAGCGCGCTCCGGGACATCGTGCTCAAGGAGAAGGTCAGCTCGTACGTGCCGGTGAGCCCGGCGCCCGGGAGCGCCTACTACGACGCGCTGGCCAAGCCCCACCTCGAGCTGCTGGGCTGCGAGTGCTTCGTGCCCGGGGCGGCGGAGGTCGCCCTGCTCGACGACCCGCTCGAGCTGATCCGGCGCGCGCGGCTCCTGGGCCTGCCGACCCCGAGCCACCGGATCTTCGCCAGCCTCGAGGACGCGGCCGGCCTCTACGAGAACGGCAGCCTGCGGGCGAGGCACTACGCGCTGCTGGCCGGCCCGGCGGGGATGCGCGAGCGCAGCCCGGACCTCAGGCTGCCGCCGACCCTCGTCGAGTTCACCAGGAGCCAGAGGGCCCAGCAGCAGCAGCAGCAGCAGCAGCAGCCGGGACAGGCCTGGCTGGTGGTCAAGGACCCGGGCGGCGCGCACTTCCTCACCTGCACGACGGTAAGGGACTCGAAGCTGCTGGCCAACGTCACCTGCAGGCTGGACGAGCACAAGGGGGCCCTGGTGCCCGAGGACCGGCCGGAGGTCAGCCGCTGGCTGGAGCGCTTCTTCTCGCGCGGCTGGCCCCGCGGCAAGATCAGCGGCCACCTGAGCTTCCGGCTGGCCGCCTGGGCCGACAAGCCCGAGGAGGTCGTCGCCCTGAGCTGCCGGGTGGGTCTGGGCCTGGGCTACCTGGGCCAGGCGAGCCTGCACGCCCGCCTGCTCTGGAGGCCCTGCCGGCACAGGTTCCGCCCGGGCAGCCCCAAGGAGCTCTTCGACTGTCGGCACCTGAGGGAGGAGAACGCGTTCGGCAGGCCCCTCGACAAGAAGGAGGCCCTCTTCAGGTATTGGGACCCGCTGCCCTACTGCGTCTACTGCTACCTGCAGCTGCCCTGGAGAAGGATGGTGGAGATGCTCGGGGCGCAGCAGCCGCACCACAAGCCGCCCCTCGCCGTTGTGCAGTGATTCTTCTCGTGCCTTGTGAAAGACTTTATTACTCTGAGAACTACGAAGCAGTGCCTAAAATTTTCGCGCGTCATTTTTCCTAAAGCTTAAAATGCAATATATAAGGGATTGCTCAGGAGTTTGCTCAGGATGTTTTTCAGTGTCGCCAAAGTGAACTCTTGATATAACCGACGATTTCCTCGACGAGATCGACGAAAAATTGTACATATGTAGTGTAATTTAGCGTTAATAATCGTATCTTAAGCTTATAGAAGTAAGGACAAGAAGTGGGATGCTTTCCTTGAGAAAAGTGAAGCGGATCGGCGCAATCAGGGCTCCAGCTGGAAATTTTCGAGCGATCGCTCTCACACATGCACAAGCATTGATTGATCTCTCTTATCTTACATGTAAAGCTGTACGCTCTCGTTGTTGTTGCGGAATATCGGCAGATACGTTGTAACGACAACAACGCGACAACAACGCGACAACAAACATATATCCTGCAATAAAAGAAAAAGCCTCAAAGCTCTCTACTTTTTCTTCTTCTTCTTCTTCTTCCTCTTCCTCCCTTCCCGCGTTAGCAACGTATTTCTTAGGCGATTGTCGCTGGCACAGAATGTTATGACTACGTCGATTTTTCTCTTCCTCCGCGTCCGCGACAGTTCGCCGCGAGTCAATAAAGTGTCTAATGCAATCTTATCATGCGATAATATTGAAATGCGGTTCCTTGGTTCCTTGACGACCGGCCAAAGCTAAACTATCGAGCGCGCCGCGGCGCTAATTAGCGGCTCTTCTCTCCCTCTGGGCTTTTTTTCGCGCTGCTAAAGAGGATGCGGAGGTACTCGGCTTCCAGGCACGATAACTTCCTGCCGCGAGATGGACGAGTTATGATTGCGCTCGGAGCTTATTCACCTGCTGGCACGAAACGGATGTGAGCTTATTTACGGCGGGCGCGTGGCTTTTTTTCGCCGGATTTAAGTGTAATCGGGCGGGTAAGATAGCAGGGCTGACGAAAGAGCGGAGCTCCGGCAACCCGGCGAAAATGCAGCCGTGATAAGGGCGTGCGCCGACAGCAACAGCGCCCGAGATGATAGCTGCTGCCGAGGCGAGAGCTGATACGGAGCCTGGCTCCTGACTTCCGAGAGTCTGCGCGACTCGAGTCCGGGAAAGGGAGCTGCGATTCTCAGAATCTATAGGAATCTCTTTTATTATTGTTAATATACTCTTCAATTTCAAAATTTCGTAAAGGAAGGAATTTTAAAAAACATTCTCTGCAGATATTTTTTAAAGACTTTATTATAAAATTACTCGAATGAATTTATTTTTAAACGATTCTACATCTACAATTCTTTACGTTTTCACGCCGGATTGGAAATAGAATCACGATTACTAACCATCTGTCTGGTACATGACACATGAAGAAATCCAAAAATCCTCTTCATATATACTTTTTTATTTTTTAACTAATTGTAATGGTTAAACATCGTTTTTAAATTTACATGTAATAAATAACTAAAGAAAATGAGTTTTTTAATGCTTTTTGACGCTGCATTACGTTTGGAAACTGTAGTAGCCTTCGCGGCGCTCTGGCAAACTTTTAATAAGTTTTTAAACAAGTTTTATCTATTTCCCCAGCAAGTTTAATAACCGAGCTGCCGTCAATGTTGCAGCGTTCGACTTCCGTGCGGAATTTCGAAAAAAAATCGTGTATAAGCGTCGCTCGAAAAAGTAAGTCAAGGGGGGGTTGAGCGCGCGCCTGGCGGCAGGTGCACCCCCTGAAAAGACAGGCGGCGGCGGCGGCGGCGGCGGCGGCGGTGGCGGCTCCCCCGCGCCGAAAGGTAAGCGGCGCACGCGAGCAAGCCCACGACTCTCCTGCGAGTCCTTCCTTCCTCCCTCGCCAGTGCTTTGGCCGCCGTTGCCGCCTGCTGCTGCTGCTGCTTCGCTTCGCCTCCAGCATGCTTCCGGTGAGTTTTAGCTTCTTTTAAACGGACCTATTATTTTTTCATTTTCAGCCGGACTCGGGTAAGCAGGTTGGGTATTGCTGATTTTCTTTTCGGAAGGATGAGCGTGGAGAGAAATGCGTGGGTGGCATGACTGAGGACTGTGTGATGAATCATGCGGGTATACACGAGCCGGCGTTGTCATTTTTTTCGACGCTCAGGAAAATGCTCTTTAGGATTGCTCGTAAAATCAAGATAATTCTATTCTTACCGAGAGTAAATAAAAAAAGTTTTTTCTTCGTTAGCAACTTTTTAAAAGTAATATCTTTCTTTACCGCGGTAGGAAAGTTATAAATTTAAATGAAATAATAAAGTTAAGTAAAATTACATAATTTCGATTGTAAATTGTAAATTTTCCACATCTCGATTTCGAATCCGCGGTACGAAGCTAAAGGTCTACAATTCAGGCGAATGACAAAAAGCCTCCTTTAGATAAGGAGCGCAGACATTGTATTTTAGCTGAAAGCAGCACTACCTACTTACTTATGCACAGTGTCCATATGCTCGCTGAGCTCTAATACACACAGGCGCTCATTGATATGAACGTTGACCGCTAAGCGAATTATTGACGTCGTCTGCTCTCGTCTCGTAAACTTTGTACCCGCAGGCTCCAGACTGCTCGATTCTTTATCGCGAAGCGCACACATAGAGGCTCCGGTATTGGAAAATGTCGTTCCGCGGAGCGATTGAATTATTTTCGAATTAATTATTCCATCATTCAATTTGGCATGTTTTTTCGCCTCTGGTTTCACGCGCGAACTCATTGTTTTTCGCTGTCAGATAACAGACGGATCTCGTTCGGAATATTGATTTTACGCATTTGGAGATTAAGCCTGTTTACGCGAAAGCACTTGGCAGCTTCCTCGCTGGAAACTGCTGCTGCGTTATGCAATTTCTAGTTCAGTACTTTTTCCCGGCGGTGTTATCGCTGCTTGGGGCATTTTGAAAAAGTGGCGTCGCGCTAAAGCGATTCTGAAATGCTTGCAATTTTAGCGCCTCGCGGCTTGCTTCGCCGGAATAGAGACGGACGGCTGTCGTGCTGCAGGCAGTTTATCGCGGCAATTAACAGAAATGCTGCGGTTTATCTTGTAAGGAGGATTACTGCAGGTGGCGAACTTCCCAGCGTGCACGCGCAACTTCAGCAGCTCTATATCAATTCAAAGTTCACTATCCTCTGAGCATCGACGGTTATATAATTCGCAACTTCGACAACTCGATTATTCATATTTTATTTATGCCGCTATATTACATTCTTGGTTCAACTCTTAATCATTTAATAATAATTAATATATTGAAAAGGCCTTATACAATATTAATTGATTGCATTGACACCTTATACATTTAACATAAAATTATTGTTGTAATTTTTAAGCATAAAGAGAATCTATTTAATGCGGGTAAAGATATAAAAGTTAATACAAGAAAATCAAAAAAACATTTTAATTATTCGTAAAACAAAAAATGAAAAATAAATGATGTAGAGTAAAAATGAAACTGCACACTTCTCGAGTTTCTCAGTTCTTCATTTCCTATCAGGAAAAAAACTGTAATAACAGTAAAACTCGACTTCGCCAGAAGTCCAACTTCCAATCCACTCGAGGCAAACGATCGCTTTGAAGAAAAAAAAAAAAAAACTGTCGACTCGAAGCGCTTAGCTCGAAGAACGGTTCCAGCATTTTTGTTCAATCGGCAATTGCGAGCTCGCTAGCGGGCAATTAGTCGGCGGCTTAACGGCTATATCAGATCCCCGGGGAGGGCGAAAGTTGGCCGCGCCTCGCTATCGGGTAGTCGCGGGCTTTGTCCGCGGCCGAAAGCTCAGCTCGCTCCCGCTCAAAGCTCGCACGCGCCTGATCGATTGGTACCTTTCAGTGCCAGGTGTATGCGAGCCAGTCGCACTCTCGCATCTCTTCCCCGGCAAATCTCTCGCCTTCGCCTTTTTTGCCAGAGGGGGAGCGAGCCGATTTCCTGCCCGGTCCAGCCAGGCGCGAGCGAATTACAGCCGCTTGAGATTTATTGTTATTGGAGAGAACAATTATTTTTTATAGTGTCCGATTGTCGATCTAATTAGCAGATTTACTATTTTTCTTCTTTTTTTTTTTTAAGGGAACCTCTGAAGGAAATTTGAGCTTTGGGGATAGACGTAATTTGGCCGTTATTATTAGATGAGAGAAACAATGACTTGTATTGATAAAAATAAAGAAGCTTGTTGATACAGACACTCTATTTTTGTAATCTGTAAAATCTAAATCAAGTGATCTCATCGAAAGATATAAAAATAACAATTCCAAACCAAGCCCACAAACATAAATTAATCCGTGATTGTTAACTTTAAATATTAATTATTCCTTTAGAGAATTCAAGTAAAATTGTTTGTTTCGTGGACGAATTCATCGTTAAAAATATGAGATTATCTGTAATTACTTTTTTGTGCAAATAAATTTAGCTTTACTTATTTATCGAAAGTCTTAAAATATGTCTTGTGTCAACTTGAAATGTATTTCAGTGAATTATATAATGCCGACATTATTTACTGTACCTATACACGCGTCTTTATTCTAATATTGCTCTGGAAACGTTTCTCACAAAAACTTGAGATAGTCTACTTTTCAGAACCTATTATTAATTTCTATTCATAAACGAGAAATCAGAATTTCTGTAAAATAATTTCTGAACCGAATAACCTTCAATCTTATAATATTTACAAATATTTTAAAAATTCGATAAGATACAAATGCGAAAGATTACCTTCAGTGACATAAAATGATTAATTAATATTCACGTTTCTAGTCGATCTCAGTACACAATAAAAACAAATTTCTCAGAGCTCGAAATATAGATAATAATTGAAGCTCATAGCTTTCCAAATGCATAAATTACCTCCCCATTCGAATATTCGGTCGGCTTTTTTTATCTCTGTCGGTGACGATAAAGCAAGCGACAGTCTTGTTCTCCTCCACCCCGAGCTATTTACGTATGTAAGCAAAGCAAAGCACAGCGAAGCACAGCGAAGCACAGCGAAGCACAGCAAAGCGAAGCGTGTCCGCTGAAAGTGTATCCGGCGAAGGCATATCGCTTCCACGGGGGACATCGCGAGGCGCTTTTAATCACGCGAGACACCGCCAGTCACGACCGCCATCCATCCTCCCGGCGACTCTTTTATTTTCCCTCGTCGCGAGTCGTCGATAGGAGGAAAAATGACGGTGTCACGGCGATGGCGTGCTCACGGCGGAATGCTGCCGCTGTTTACGGGAATTTCCGCCGGTCGTTTATTACCTCTCCCCCGCGAGGGCAAAAATGCCGGTGCGGGCCCGGGGCTGAAAATCAGCGCCTAGTTGCCGCGACGTTGCCGCGTGGCGCTTGTTGTTGCAGAGTCAAAGTCTATCAATTATCTGAGTGCCGGGGATTTATCTGCCGCTGCACTCGACTCGCAGCGAATTTTGCACGGCGAAAATATGCTAGTACTTATAAGAGCCGCGCCGGCCGTTATGCAAAATTTTCAGCGAGATAAGCCCGAGATTCGGGAGCCTGAGCTGTGTTTTTTTCGAGATACGCTGCAGCTCCGCGCTTTGGCTAATCAGGAATTTTTGCAAGCAGAAGCAGCCGAGAATCGCCTCGCTGGCGCTGCGGGAACAGATGAACAGGCGCCGGCCGACCACTGCCAAGGGCTCGATCAAGCCCAAAGAGGTAATTCCATCATTCCTTTTACAACCATTTCAAAATGAAAAAGCATTTTTAATCGAACGCGTAACAATTATCACTCGTACGTCCCAATTATTTCATTAACTCGACTATTTTTAGATTAGAGTAATCTCCAATACGCTTTCATAATAATCTTTGCCCGAAAACTTTCTCGAGACCTTATCGGATAAATCATTTTCTCTATCGTTTGATAAATTCGTTTTATTTAGACATGAGCAAATCGTTACAAGTTTTTTCTGCCTTTCAATTTAATCAACGCGATAAACGGCTTACTTTACAACCCCTGCGCGAATCAGTAATTCTCGAAAAAGTATTTTAAAATAATCCGGTAAAGTCGGAAAGCCGTAGAATTCGATTAGATTGTTCGGCGACGATTAGATAGACGGCCGAATGTTTATTGGAAAAATTCTCCGGCGCAATTGTTTACGATCCGGAACGTTCGCTTCAGCTTCCCGGCAAGAGCAAAGTCGGCAAGGCAGAGTTCAGCCGCAAAGACTCGGACCCGTCGGGGGACGACGACGCGGACGAGAGCTTCAATCCGGACGCCCTGGTCAAGCAGAACTATGAGCTGCGCCACCGCCTCGAGGAGGAGGCCGCCAGCTACAAGAGGAGACTCGACGCCTACCGACAGGCTCAGCAGCACCAAGCGGCACTCGTTTCCCGATTACAGGCCAAAGTACGAGATCTCGCTTTAGAGTTTTTCCTTCGATTCTTCAAATTTACATGTTTTCTAGTTGTATTAAAACGGAGCCTAACAATGCTAACTAGATGAATCAATATACATCTGTATTGATTTATGGCCAAAAAAGATTTTGAAAAAATCGGTCATTTTCAAAGCAACTTTTAAAGCTTTTTACTGAACGTTATTTTACGTTTTTCAAGCTCCCTTTTAATTCTTTCACATTCTTAGTTAAAATACGATACTAAAATAAATAAAAAACAACAACATAAATCTCAGAATGAACATTTAATCAACAATGAAAACAATATCGGTGGGGTACGGATAATAGTTAATCGTCTGGGAAGCTGTGCGTACGTGCTTCCGCGCACGAGGAATAATAAGATCATACTTTAGGTACTCCAATACAAACAAAGATGCTCAGAGCTGGAAAGCCAGATGGCGGAATCTCTGCCGGTCGACGAGGATCGACTTTTGACCGCCTCGTTGGCGGGTCAAATGATACTGCCATCGGCACAGCAAGCCATGCGCGACCTGCGCGAAGAGCAAATCGTCGATCTGGACACGGCGCTCAAAAAGCTCAATGACGAGAGAAACAGGTGAGATTACCTATGCTGCTGTTCAATTCCTGAAAGTTCAATTCCTAAAAGAATCATCGACTTTTTAAATAGATGAGAGAAATATGAGCTAAATTGTTATTTACTAGAAAGACCCATAATAAACTAGCCCAAAGAAAAAATTAACCGACTACCAATATCAGATGCGAGAAGCTCCTAGAGCTGAACGTAAACCTAAAAGACCAGCTGGAGGAGTCCCACCGAAGCAACGAGGCTTTAACGAACGACCTGCAGAAGCTGAGCAGCGAGTGGGACGGGCTGCGCGAGGAGATGAGCATGAAGGAGGAGGAGTGGAAGGAAGAGGAGATGGCCTTCAACGAGTACTTCACCTCCGAGCACAATCGGCTGCTGAATCTCTGGCGCGACGTCGTCTCCATCAAGCGGCTCTTCTCCGAGATGAAGTTCGCGACCGAGCGCGACCTCTCCAAGATGCGGCAGAACCTGAACAGCGTCACCAACGACACCGTCACCGCCTGCAGCAGCACCAGCTTCTTCCTGAAGCTTCAGGCTGCCGCGGCGGCATCTTCCGTCATGCCCCAGACGCAGCCGGGTGCCACCGAGGAGATGTCCGCTACGAAGAAGGCTGAGTTGCAGGCGGCGAAGGAGAGGTTTGACGCTGCACAGGCGGATATCAGGTCGAAGGATGAGAGGATTCAGCAGCTGCTCCGAGAGGTAGACAAATATTTCCTCTAAAAAAAGATATCATTTTTAAATAGTTTTATTTATTTTTAATGTAATAACTTTTGTAACCTGCAAATAATTAATTGCTGCATTCAAATTGGATTGCTCAGATATAATTTGAAATTTCTTAAACCCAATAACTCAGCGCGTTCGAATTTCCTTTTACGCGGATCCGAAAGAGAAACTCGTTCTTTCTCAATAAGATAATATATAGTCTCGTTTACGATAGTCCGCCCGCGCGAACCCTCGGCCCTCATTTACAATGGTAAACTCACCGAAAACCGCAGGTCCAAGGCCTGGAGGAGAAGTGCGCGGAGGCGGAGGCGAGCATGAGCCAGCGACTGCGGCTGCAGGAGGACATCGACATCCTGCAGTCGGCGCTGCGCGACATCGCCCACACCGTGATCCGGGACGCGGAGTCGCGCGACCTCGACGCCGGCAACATCCAGGCGACGCCGCACGTCCACCTGTCGCCCAGCGCCCAGTTCCCGCACGGCAGCCTCAAGAGGCCGGCGACGCGCGGCAATGCCATTCCGGCCTTCGCCGAGAGCACGATCAGCGCCGTTCAAGCTGCCCTTCATAAATATCAGCTCACCATTCACGAGCTTCAGGTATTGCGTCACAAGCGCCTCCTTTTTCTTTTCTTTTAGTTCGCTTGGCTTTGAAGGATCAAGGTTTCCTTCCGAGCGAATTGACAGATGTTTTGTTTGTTCGCTTCTTCGGAGAATGAATTTTCAGCTTTGAAGCTGTCCTCGTAAATACATACTGCTTGATCTTGAACTACAAAATGAACAATGCAATAAATAAGTATTGCCATTTTTAAGTTTTAATTTGTAAATTTCTCAATATGATAAATGAATCTACATATCAACAGGGATTAAAGGAATAAATTTCTTAAATAATTTAACGCGTTATTTAGGTCAAGTTACAAACGCACAAAGAACAATTGGGGCTCTCTCGTAAACAATCGGAAAGCTTAGAAGAACGGGTTCTCATCCTGGAAGAAAAGAACGCAGAACTAATCGTACAGCTAGACTCTTCAAAATCGCAAAGCTCGCAATTGTCCCAAGAAAAAGAGATGCTCCAAAAAGTTCTGGACAACCTGAAGAGCGAAAAGATGAACCTCGACAAGAGTCGAGTCGAGTACGCAGGGGCGATCGACAACCTCAGTGCGGAGTACGAAAAGATCGACAAACTCAATACGAAACTAGAAAAGCTCTGTCGTAATCTGGAGGACGAAAAATCCTACCTTCAAAACGAACTAGATCGGGTGAACAAAGACTGCGAGCTGCGAGAAAGCAGCTTGCGAATCGAAGAAGATCGCTCGAGCAAACTAAGGGAGGAGATGCTAAGCTTGCGCGAGGAATTGAACAAGGCTTATTTATCGAAAGACGTTATCGAGCAGCAGAAGTTCGAGTCAGAAAATTACTTATCTCAAGTAGAAAAAAGCAAGGCCGATTTGGAGCTGGAGCTCGAACGGCTGCTTCTGGACAAGTCAGACCTGCAAGAAGTTCTGTCGAAGCTTCAGGCAGTTTGCTTAACCCACGAACAGGACGCGCTGCGATTGCAGGAGGAACTAAAAAAAGTCAACGAAGAGAAGAACCAGCTGACGAACCAATGCAACGACCAGCAAAACGATCTTGGCTCACTGAGGAAGGAACTCCTGCAGGCGGAGCAGACGAGACTGGATCTTGAGTCGGAAAAGGTGACGATGCACGAAAAGATGAAGTTCTTGGAAATGGAGAAGGAAAAGATCGAGATGGAACTGGCACAGGTCAGCAGAGAACGGGGCGATCTCAGCAATCAGCTATCTATTTTAGCTAGGAAGAAGGAAACGCTCAACGAGGAACTCATGAGACTGAAGCAGCGCCTGGAACAGGCTGTTGAAATGAACGCCAGGATTAATAGGAGTCTTGAGGACTTTGTCAAAGACAACGAAGAGAAACAGGTATGATTCTCTTCGTAGGTATGATGGATTGTTTTTTTAGTTTTATTTTGTAACAATGGGATTTGTATTTTTTTAGGTATTATTGGAAAGCAGCGAAAAGGAAATCCAAAGACTGCAAGAAGTTCTCGCTTCGGCGCGAAGCGAGAAAGAAGCATTAGAGGCTTTCTTGTTCGATACTCAAAGCAATCTCGAAGCGACCCACGCTAAGAAACTGCAGCTGGAAAAAGAACAACAGGAGCTGTTAATAAAGCAGGAAGCACTGAAGGGCCAAGTTCAACGTCTGACCAAGGAATTGGAGAATAGTGAAAAGCACGCTCGAGAAGTTAAGCAAAGCTTGACTCAGCTTGGCGAAAATCAAGAGGTTGAGTTCCAGTCGATATTGATGAATCTGAAAAAGCAGAATGACGAGGCTATTAGAAAACTTAACGAAGAAAAAGTGCGTGGTTCAATATTGATAATAATATTTATACTTTTCTTAGAGTTAATTATAATTTTCGTTTATTAACAGGAACAAACCAAAATTACTTTAGAAAAGAAATTGCAACAAAACTTATCTCAATTGGGCCATGAAAAAGATAATGAAATAAGTCAACTTAATCAAAGAATTGAAGAACTACAACACCACATTGAGAATTTATGCCAACAACATGAAGAAATTCTTTTGAGAGCAGAAAATGATAAACAACAAGCATTGTTAATAGGTAAAGTTTTCGAAGAAATATTAGTTTATAAGCAGGAATTGAACGAATGTAATAATTTTTTTAGCGCACCAAGATCAACAAGTTCTGGTTGAAAAATTAGAAAACGTTTATAGAGAATTAGAAGGAGAAAAAGGCAGCTTGGACCGAGTTCGAAGAGAAGCCGCCACTCATGCTGAACAAGATCGCAACAATTTGAACAAAATGCGCGACGAATTAAACCGACTCAAAAACAAATTAGACGAAACCAAATTAAAAGCAGACGAAGAAAAGCTAAAACTTGAATTGAAAATGGAAGAAGTTCGTAATGAGAGAGAAAATGCTATGAAAGAAGTTGAAGAATTACAAGTCCAACTTCATATGTCGGAAGATAAAGTTGATGAACTTCATAATCAACTTCAAGAGACTATTCGCAAACTTAAAGAAGGTAACTGAAAATGATTAAATTAATAGATATTAAATTATCTAATGGAAATATTATACGCAGGTGAAATTACAATCGAAAACTCGAGAAAAGAACTCGTTGACATTCGACGTCAGTTAACTGACTCTAATTACGAAAAAGATAAGTATAATAGTAGCAACAAAGAACTACGAGAACGCATTAAACAAGTCGAAGGAGAGAAAAGAGAGCAGGCTCGTACATTAGAGGAAGTATACCAAAAAATAGCAGGTAACTTTGGAAGCTGAATAAAATTTTCGTTAAATATAATAAATGTAGTAAGTACATGACAAACTCTGTCATTAAAATTTTCAGGATTGGAAGATGCCAAAGCATCTTTGGAAGCAGACCGCACTCGTCTGCAAAACAATCTCCGCGAAACCGAACGCGAGATGCTGCAGCTACAGCAGCAATTGCGTTTGACCCAAGAAGAATTAGAAAAGTCCCAGAACGTCAACGCCCAAGCTCAAAATTCGGAAAAGGAGCTGCAAGCTCGGCTGAACAACGAGTGCGAGGAACGAGATCGACTTCAAATCCAGCTTCACCAAGCGAAAAAGCAGGCAAGAATTATTTTATAATTTAATATCGGGTTATCTCCCGATAAACGATAACTAAACTACAATATTCGACGATACGATTGTTAGGTAATAGACCTCGACGCGAATCTGGAGCTGACGCGGCAAGAGCTGGCGAAGATGCGCTCGCGCGCCGACGACGAGGACAAATGCTACCGGGAGCGAGAGCAGGAGCTGGTGGCGCGGCTGGAGGAGGCCCGCTGCCGCGAGCGCAAGCTCGAGGACCAGAAGCACAACCTGAAGGTCTGCCTGACGGACGCCGGCCAGCAGATCGAGGAGCTCAAGAGGAAGCTGGGCGGCTCCGAGGGTCGGGTTCGGGCTCTCGATGCCCAGCTCTCGCAGATGGAGGCGCAGAAGAGGGACATCGAGCAGAAGCTCAGCAGCGTCGTGCTCATTTTAAGGCGCATCGCTGGAATTCAGCTGGATGGCAGCGTCACTATGCCCTTCAAACTCTCTAGCCCGACGAGGCGCTTTAGTCCTGTCAGAGGTAAACACGGTAAAGACTGCAATCGATCGAGAAAAATAATTATTTTACTCTACTTCAGCCCTTCATGGGCTTTAGCAAGGCCTAAGAGCTGCTTAACGACACTTGATACAATTTCAGCACAAGAGCACGACGGAAACCGCGAAGTCATCTTGGACGTCGACCCGGAGGCCGTCCGAAGAGGCGTTAAATCCCTTATGCAACAGGTCGCGCAGATCGAACGTGAAAGAGTGAGTTGAATGACGCAATGCTTAGTGCGCTTTGTGTCAGCGGCTATTCAGATTATAACGCGGGCCTACATTATTTACAGGACGACTACAAGACCGAGCTCAACAGCGCGAAGAAGCAGCTTTTGGAGGCCCACGAGTGTCACAATAAGCTTGATACCAAGCTTAATACTTTGTTGAATACCGTCAGGAACTTGCAAGATGACAAGAACGCGCTCGAAACGAAACTCATGCAGAAACAAGCTATTTTACAATCACAGGTGCGTTTCCAATTTCTTTGCTTTAGAGCACTGGATTGATCGTCGAAAAAATTTTTCTTTTACTTGCAGGCGGAAGAATTAAACGAAAAAACTGATGAATCCGAACGACTTAAAGAAAGAGTTGTTTGCCTCGAGATGGCTATTAATACCGGATCCGAAGAAAAGATCATGTGCGAAGTAAGTTCTGTTATAAATATTTCCCATCTGATATTCAAGTATCTAAACTTATTCGTTGCCCAGGACAAACTTGAAAAAATGAGGCAAATGAACAATAAGCTCGAAAGCGAAAAGCGAATGTTAAAGGAAGAAATCAGCAAGATTGAGAATCGGGCGACGCAGATGGAAGTTCATCGAATGGCTCTCGAAGGTGACTTGCAACGCTTACAAATGGTCATCCAAGAAAAAGAGGCTGCTATTCAAGTAAGCAGTACCGTGGAAGCCTCTTAACCAGTGCCTAACTAATGCATTTTGCTTGTTTTGCAGAAACTACAAGAACGCTGTGATTCGCAAAACCGAACGATAACTAGTCTGGAGGAGCGCTGCATCTCACTAAAGAGTACAATCGAGCAAATGAATCACTCGCTCGAAAAGGCAGCCGCGTCCGAGAGCGAGATGAAAGCAGAAATCAACCACATGCACCGAACCCTCATCGAAGTAAACGCGCACTCGCAGTCCGACACCGACAAAATAAAACAGGTATAGCTTCCCGCCGAAAGCTTCGGCCACCTTTTTAAACGCAAAGAAAAACAGAAGACCCCGTCGGCTTTCAGCTAACAAAACAGTTGTCCAACGCGGAAAGCGAGCGGCGAGTGCTGGCCGAGCGGCTGGAGAACGTCCAGCAGAGCCTGACCGAGTTGCGCCACAGCAATCAGATGCTGACGGATCAGAACGCGCGCCTGCAGAACGAGGTTGCCAATGGCGAGGTCGCGCGCTCCGGACTCGAGGCGCAGCTCCGCCTGTCCAATTGGCCTCGCGATTCCTCCAGCAGCAGCAGCAATAAAGACGAGGAGCTGCTACGCCAATTGCAGACGGCGCAGAGGGAACGCAGCGAGCTTAAGGGCAAAGTTGATGCTTTGAATGATAAGGTAATCCTTTTCAAAAATCAATTTCCGTTTAGTTATTACTGATTACTGTTATTTTTAAACGAAAGGTGAAAGGCTTAGAAAACGACAAACGAAATCTGGAGCGCCAATTGTCGTCCGTCCGCTCGAGCAACATCCGCAGCAAGAGCTACGAGCGCCAGGAGAAGGCTCACAGCGAGCTGCTGGGCACGAGCTTCAATCTGGAGCAGTTCGAGCAGGAGAACCGGGAGCTGCGCCTGAAGATCCGTCGTCTGGAGTGCCTGCTCATGGAGAAGGACGCCGAGATCATGCGGCTCAAGTCCCAAGCCTCGCACTCCCACTCGATGCTCGACATCGCCAGGGACCGCAGCTCCGAGGTCGAGAGATATCGGGCTGCTCAGCTGCAGGCCGAGAAGCTGCTCGAGGCCAGGGAACAGAGCCATCGGCAGCAGGTCCTAAGACTTGAAAGCCAGGTACTTTTTCGCTAAACTCTCAAAGCTAACGACATTTTTTCTGCCTATACTCATGATTTATTTATCATTCAAGATACAATCACTGAGGGAGCAGCTTAACCAGGAAATCAAGCGCCGACAACTTTATGTTCTCAGGTATTAAGCGCTCTATAATTAAATTGTTTTTTATCTTTAATTAGACGAGATTTTTCATCCTGGCTAATAATTCATTGAATGCTGGATGAGACTATCTTAATTCATGCAAATGTTATAGACGGATAAAAAGAGCATTAGCATAAATCTGTACAGAAATGTTTGTCAGGCAACTCAAATTAAGCTTGGAAATAAGATAAATCTGGTGAACTTTCAGGACCTCTCGCGCTGGTCGCGAAATGCAGCAGATCCGGCAAGCCCTGGGCGACTCGCTGCGCACAGTGTCGCAGGAGCCGTCCCTGGACGCGGTGCTTCTCGAGCACGAGGCGCGCAAGCTCGACTGCACGGTGAACAGCTCGAGCCTGCCGGCCTCCCTGGCGCTGCCGCCGCCCCCCTCCTCGCTCATGGACAGGCGCTCGCCCATCCCGTCGATGTCTATCAAGTGAACAGCCGTTTACCGACCCCTCCCGACCCTCCCCGCCCGACTCCACCTCCCGCTCACTGCCAGCTGAACCTTTCCGAAATTCATGCCAAACGCGTTCTTATAGTCAATAGTCGTATTGGCTTCCATCAGGCGCACCGCTTATCGAACCTTCATCCTTGTGTACCATATGTTCCTTCTATGAGTTCTTTTCAATTTATTGCTTTGTTGTAACGGGTGATCTTGATTCGTTGTTTTTTTTTCTTTTTTTTACTTTCTCGAGGAAAACGAAGGAGAGGATGTGTCAGAGCACAGAAAAAATGTCTCGTTATTAGAGAAAGCGTTTCAAATTAAATAATTATAATGCTAATTCAACTTTTTATAGAGTTTAAGAATTTATATAAAATGTTTTTCTAAGTTCTTCTTAAACTCTCCTTTGTTTCTTTCCTTTTGATACAGCGAACTGAAAAAAATCTCAAAAAGACTTTCATTTGTAAAAGTAATTATAAGATTTATGGAAATTGTTGAAAATAGGAGAGTTTTTTTGATAAAATGAATAGTAAAATAACGAAAGAGTTGCGCACAAGTTTTAAACCAATATGTAACGTTTTAATCTAGTTAGTCGTTTCGAAAAAGTGATCCAGTTTTAAACGGCAAGCACCGTAAGGTAGATGATCGTCGCAATCAAAAACTAATAATGCTTTCTTTAGTCTCGACTCGAGACCAAAGTGAATCAGACGCGAGCATTTGCAGAGGAGAAATAGATAATAAAGTTAAACCAAAGAAAAAGAACGAGCAAAAATCTTCAAGAGTAGATTCGAGTAATGGCTCTAGATAGTATAAAGTCTATGCAAATATTGTACGCATATCTTACTCGTATGAATTTTAAATTGATTTTTATTTATTAACATAATTTAAAAATCCATTCAATTAAAAGTTTCTTGAACTTGCAATATTTACAAAATCTTTCTTATATATTATAATTTGAAAATTTCAAGTAATTTTTTTACTTCTATTTACTAATGTGTGCAATATGGCATAGACTTTGGCAGTGCATAAATTCACAAATAAGAAAAAATGATAGCAAAAATGTCTCTTTCCGGCTAGTCGTACGATACGTAAACGAGAGAATGGATTGTGTCAATTCTCTTCCCATAGAGAATATCTAGACATCCAGTCCAGACGACTGACGAACCAGAATAAAACAGTCTGCGCCATCCGTCTTACGGATCATAAATTAATCTAAGCTAACGATGATCTCATTTTCCTTTCGTTCAGTATTATTTCTGGTCGATACATCGACCCGTTCGTTAATTACCCTTAATTACTGTGTTATTAGATATTCAAACTATCGTAACGTTGTGTTTATAAATATGTATATGTAACGTATGTGTGTCAACGAGTCTGCAATTTCACTTAATTTATTTCGTTCCTCAAGTTCAGGAGGGTAATGTCTCGATTCCCCGAACCAATTCAGCAGCGTATCCCTGTACGCGCTCACCCCGATTAATCTTACATTTTAAAAGAAGAGCGCCGCAGACCCACACTGATCTCATCCGTAAAAATACCGGCTTCGAAAAAAAAAAAATAAAAAAAATAGCGCATTACCCTTGTCAACGACGGTGACTCGCACGACAATTATAGAACCCGCTGCGTTTGTGTTTACGTTATAGATGTACATGTCTTTATGTGTTCCTAAGAGGTTTCGTTAAGAGAAAAATCAATAAAAGCAAGAGAGATAAACGCCTTTTCATTTCATTTAGCACCTCTCCCGACCTTTTTTCGTCACTGCGCGCAGGGAGCGAATGAATCAAGCGGCGGCGGCGGCCTTGACCGGGATCCCGAATGAAAATAAAGCAAGCGCGGAGAGGAAGAAGCATGAGAGGAGGAAGACCGAGAAGGGAGCCGTAAAGTCGCGATATTTCGCGGACACAAGAGAGAGAGATAGCGAGGCGGTTTCGCGCCCGCGACGCCCAAATTTGGTTCGGCCAATGACGAGTCTCTCGAATTCTCAACAAGACTGACTCCAAAACCGACCCTGACACTGCGCCGGCAATAAAAAAGCCTCACCGATCGCCTATTGAATGCATAATCACTGGAGCCAGGCTCGCATACTGAGCGTTGCCTTATTCAGAAGCTCATCTCGATCGTTACCCAAACTTTGATCGCTAAGTGTCACGGTTACTGAACTTGCCTCTCTAAAGAAATCAATATATTTGTTTCGCCGCCTTTTTATAGAATGCTATGAGAGGCGAGATGTGAAAACATATTTCCGTTCTAATCCACTGTGGCAGTTCGCAAAAATTAGCCGATTGTTTTCATCAAAATTTCTGGGAAACGTTGACTATGATAGTTTTTCAATAGATTAGTGAATAATTTTCGTTACAATACTTGTTTCTGACTAAGCATCCGAAACAATAAGCCTAAAAGCGTCAATGAAGTAATTTTGAAAACAAAGCTGACATTTATCAAAATATTATTCAATAGATTTTTTAACCGATGGGCTATAAATATTACGTCCATATTTGCATACGCTTAAAAAACGTATTTTCCAATACAAAACCTTTTTTCATTTGAATTCGAAGAAAACCCACAAAATGCTAATTTTTGACGTCATTATTTGAAAAGAAGATTAAATCTCGAGGAATCGACAGAATCCCCAGGCCCTTCAGCCGATGAGCGTCGACTAAAAGTGTAAAAAAAAAGGAAGGGAAGGGTCGTTCGGCTTGGTCGTCGGCCATTTTCCGGACATAAAGCAATCGGTCGAAAATACGGCTCGGGCGCGTCACCTTGGCCGCAGCGCCGAAAATCGTCGGAGGTGCGTGGGTGCTGGCAGGCGCTCGAGAAGGAGCGAAAGAAAGAGAGAGGAGGGCCGCGCTGGCGCTCGGCTTCGCGCGCGACTTTAGTCTCTCGGGCGAGAGTACACTGGCCGCCGCCGCCGCCGCCGCTCTCACTCGCCGCCGGACCGGCTCGCGCCGATGCGCAACCTCCTTTAGCACGCAGACAGAGCGAGTCTCCCGCCCACGCAGCAAGCCGGAGCCGTGCAGGGCCCGTTTCCGTGCAGCTCGAGAGAACGGCCGATTGCCAGTGAGTTTTCTTCGATGGGGAATCGGTGAAGTTGCGAGGAGAGAGTGCGCCCCGAGCGACGTTGTTGGCGAAGCGCGGAGCGGCCGAAAATAGCCGGCGAGACGTGGGGCTCGGTTTCGCGGCGCGAGGAACTCGGCCAACTCGGTTCCGAGTACTCGAGTTAAGCGCAAAGCCAGACTCCGAGATCGACCTTGTAACATTTCGCTGCCGCAGCTTCGCTTCCATGTGCGAGGGAGCTAAAGCCACTCGGGAGCTTGCGCAACTTGCGGATGTGTATATGCCTTCGCGGAAATTCCACCAGTGCCGCGAGTTGAACCCGATTTTCTGCTTTTGTTTATTTTCCCGCCGGTGAAGGTACGTACTTTCATTCACAAGGAGAGCCTTCATTTTGCCAGAATGTCGAAACTCTCGGGCATTGTCAAAATCTATTTAGATTTTTGTAGCGAACAAAAGTTGCTTTACTTTTTAGTTATGGAGAGACTCACTTTCAACATGATACAGAATTACCGCACTTACACCAATATTTCGTAGAATTTTTCTGAATTTTTCTGAATTTTTCTGAAGGCTGCAGCTCTCCCGATTGTTTTAAAGCCATTATTTTCAATGAAAGAAAGATGATATCAGTTTTAGTATTTGCCCGCGGGTTCAACTTCCAAGCACTTGCTATTTGCTCAGATCTTTAGCGGGCTCCGAGTGTCTGTTGTTGTTTAAATGAAGCCGAGCTCCGACGCTGACGGATTCGCGAGTTATTAGCCGTTGAATTTAACGGCCGGCTTGCGAAAGTTGTCGGGGTATTAATTTGGTATTAAGCATTCTATTCTATTTTCTCCGCGACACGTAGTCGCCGGCCCCTGACGCATGTGTGTTTTCCGCTCCCTTGCGAAATTCCAGCTTTTCTTTCCAAACATCCCGAAATAGTGCTGCGGGTCTCGGCCGGCCGTAAAAAAAGGCGGCGTCGGCCTGACGAAAGCGCCGTAAATAAGGGGAGGGCCAAGTCGGGGAGTGCATTTAATTAGGGCTAACGATTGTGCCTTGGGCGAGACGGCCGATGATCAGATGGTTTACTCTCTCGTTGCAGCGCATTGAAGCATGGCGAGCGGCGCAGTAAGTCGAAAAGCCACGAGTCACTCGTACTCGTCAACCTCGGCCAGCAGCCTCGATAACAATTTAGGTAATGTCAGCTTTGCCGGCTGCCCTTCTTCGGGCTGTCCTACCAAAACTGGACGAAACTCACTTATAATTCGCTTTTTTTATTACTTTTTTTTTATTACTGCACCTTGAACACTCTCGCATGCTGTAATGCCGAATTTTTTTCAACTTTCCAATTACTTTCTTAATGACATTTATTTAATGAATTTATTGTGTGCATTTGCATTTTTTAAAAACGCCGATATGAATATTTACGATTATGAATTAATTTTTCTTTAATTTTGCATGTTTAATTGTTTTCATTAGCATGCATGCATAAAATAATATTGGAGAACAAAAGACAAATTGACTTACTTAGTGTGTAGTCTAAAAGCAGCATACGTCATTAAAGTTTCACTAATCATAATGCTTTCATCAAGCGCTTAAGGAGATCGAAAATAGCTGAAACAAGATATTACTAATATTAATTTTTTCTCACTTTTTCTTTATTTTACCTTTTTCAAAATAATAAACTAAACAATATCGTAAAAAGTAAAAAGGCAGTTAAAATTTCAAACAAGAATGAGACACGGATGTCAAAATATCCGCGAAAACTTTTGATGCCTGCATGTTTACGTTTGAAAATGTTTTAGATGCACTTTTGGATGATCTGCAAACCAGCGTCAGCCCAAACAAAAATGCAACCAGCACACCTCAGCACAGTTCGACCAGAATTGTTGAAACGACTACCAGGTATCCACGGCATAAAATCTAAAAATAATTAATGTACTTACCTGAAAGACTTTCACTTCTAATCACTATTTATAGCGTACAGTATCTGCACTTAATAATTACCATTTGCATAAATAACGAATATATAAAGTTTCAATTTCATACACAGACTCTTAACTTTTAAAAATATTGGCATCATGGAAATAACATTTTTTAGTGAATTTATATTTACTATTTTAAGAAAACAAGAATATTATTTTACAATATTGCAGAGATTTATCTTATAGATGAATAATTTTTTGATATTTTATTTTTGCAACTCGTGTAAAAGTACAAACCTGAGAAGAGTATATTGGATGAAATTTATAGCTAAAATATTGTATAAACGTAGAAAAGTATCGCGAGCCAAAATTTCACCATAACAAGATTAAGAGCTTTAAAGTTTGAAAATTTGACATTGAATGTTACGGAAAAGTGAAGGTCTGCAAAGATTAATTAGAATGAGCAAAGAAAGCCGACGGAACGGAATTGAAAATGTTTGCAGCAGGAGGTCCCCCCTGCGGTCAGTCTCTCCATCGCCTCTGCGTCCGATCTCTCCATCGCAAGCGCGGACGACGACAGTGGAGAAGTTTGTGAGCACGGGGCCCGCCGGCACGCCCTCTGGCATCCCCGGACTGGAGATGCTGGACGCCGAGCTCGCAGACGTAAGTCCTCCGCCGCAGCGGCCTCCATTCCCGCCCGCAGTCGCGAATCATCAATGAAAATAAAAGCACGTCAAAACAATGAGTTTTTGCCCGCGATCTACCCTATATATGGTAGCGCGCAAAGCGCCGATCTCTCCCACGGCTTCCCCGTGCAGGGCCGCCCACGCGAACGCATCACCTGACTCGATCGACATTTCCCCGTGGCCGTACAGTCTGCCCGTGACTGCAGCTGCACCGCGATCGAAACGAAATCGACACAGCCATGCGCCGACTGAAACAATCCATCGCGAGGAATAAGGGAAAAGTTGAGTCAAGCAGGAGCGAATAGTGTAAAGTGTCAATGAATCGAGTGATACGATCGACTGGCCGATTCGCAGCGGAAGTCGCCTTTAAAGCGACTGCTCTTTTTCATTATTAATAGAGTCTTGAATAGATTTACGTGCGGTGATGCATGCCAATTTATTTGACGCGTTCGCGACAATCGTATTATGTTTAAAAGCCTAAACGAACTAGTTCGTTTGCAATTATCCTGTCGAATCCGACTGCGATCCATCATATTTTTTACTATAGCTTATATTAAATGTAGTAACGTATGTCTTTCGGTTTGAAAATTACTTAATTACTTCGGTCTTGGAAAAGCGTTTAAAATGTCGTTAGATTCTGAAATGAAAAAAATTATGAATAATATAAAAAAGTTTAAAAAAAATATTTTACACGCAAAAATGGTAAAGTGCATGTTCGCAGCGCAAAAATTTCCGTCGACACGCGTAAATCAGATGCAAAAACGTCGATTTTCGAGCAACACGCGAACCTCCTTCGCTTCAACCTTGAAGCCGTGAATTATATTCATGAAAGCATTCCAGCAATCGGTGTAACGTTTTCAGGTGCAGCCAGGCCAGAGCAAGACGGTCGCCTACAAGCAGGTCTCGTACCACTACGACAAGTCGCAGGAAGGAAAGGATCTCGGTACGTATGCTTATAGATCTGCGGTGAAACGAGCCGCGGCGCGAGCGCGCCTTTTACGGCCGGCGAATCGCAGGCGACCTTGTCGCTCCAGCATCCGTTACACATAACGCTTCTGCTGCTGCCTGTCTTTTTGTTGTCGGGCCTAGCGTCACTCTTATTTTTTTACCTCTTTCTTGCTTACAGAGCCCTGGATGAAGACGGATAAAATCAGCAAAAACGACACTTCTATTGTGTGAGTCTTTATATATTAGAAACCTCAGCTTGAATTTCCTTCATTATCCGCTGTTAACTATGAATATTTTATAATCCGAATATATTAGAATTTATAATTATAGTTTTTATAGATATTATAATTTGAGCTAAAAATCTATTTATCGTGCATGTTTTTGTGGAACTTGATTACACGGTTTCTTTTTCTAATATAAGTAGCTACAAGAAGTATCAATTAACTAGAGATGGATGACGTGCAATATAATTGCAATTATCTTAAAAGCTTCAGCCAACGTGTTACTTTAATAGTACGATAAAAAGTAAATGTAATTTCTAAGCAGGTGGATTGAATTTAATTTACATTAGCTACTTTTGTAATAACTTGACAGGTAATTTTTTGTAAAAGCAATTCTGTGATGATTGACGAGCGAATAATTTTATTATATTATTAGTATACAACTAATTGTAAATTTATTAATTCAGGAGTAACATTTCGTTTTTTGTAGCGATAACTTTTGCGAAAGAACATTTGAAAAATCTTCATCCTCGAGGAACATACGCGACAGTCCAGACTACGGAAGGCCTGGCAAAGAAATTGTAAGGTTTTTTTTTCAAATTCATACGTTTAATAATTTCTGCATAAATTTGATTTTTCACTTGAAATTTTAGATCTATAAGGCTGACGTTTCGTCAAGAACCATCCCGACAACAGTGCCAGTAACAGATTCGAGATCCACGGAGCGGGATTTCAAATACACTAAAGAGACGAGTAAGCCCGCACTTGACCATATCTCGCTAATTAATAAGCAAACATTAGAATAAAGCTTACCTCAGCGCGCGCGCGCGCGCGACACTCGAGTCATTCATCGGCGTCGCGCATTAGCATTTTTCGCTTGACTTAATCTGATTCGCGGTTCTTTTGAAATACAAACAGGCGTTCACACCGAGCCGAGCCCGGTGTCTCCGAGAAAGAACATCAAGACGGTCCGCACCGACGAGACGGAGGAGCTCACCAACGTCGAGTACATTCCCGCGTCGACGCCGATCCCCGTGAACCTCCAGCCTGGACCCAACACCAAAGTTACCACGACGATCAAGACTTACACTTACGAGCTGCCGGGCGCGCCCGAGACGTACCTGCCGCCGTCCACCAGCAGCACTCTTACGAAGAACGTCAACGTCGATAAGAGCATTAGTTATACTGTACCGAGGGAATTACCGAGGGACACGGAGAAAACCATAACTTATCATGTGAGTTGCTGGATAAGCCAAATAAAATAGTTGAAACTCTTAAACTTTGGTAATTGCAATTCAGCTAGAAATCAGTCCAATTTACATTATGAAAATGAATCCCCGCAGGTCGAGGAGCAGAAGAGCGGCGTTCGCGAGTACGTCCCCGCGCCCTCCCCGACGACGAGCCGCGTGCACCGAGAGGAGAAGATGTACGTGGAGCAGCGCCGAGGATACCGCCCAGTATCCCCTCCTCCTGTAACATCAACGAGCGTTACCAGGAACGAGAGGTACGTGCAGCAGAGCAACGGCTACGGGCCGATCCCGAGCACCGACTACCCCGACCGCGGGGTCAGCAAAACCGAGCGGACCCACATCCTCTACCAGAACGAATTATTACCCTCGCCCGCGCCACCACCCGTGACCACCGAGGGCACCCGAACGACCATCAAGCAGTACGAAGAGCACTACGCCAGCAGCCGACCACCCAAGCCCACTTATTATCCGGAACATCACAGCAGCACCAGCAGCACTCATGTTTACAAGTACGACGAGCAGCAGTCCTTGCTGCCCAAACCCTTCCCGACCAGCGAGAGGCCGGCTAGTCCTGCACAACAGCCGCCCAAGAGGATCGAGGACCTTATGGCTTCCTTCTCCGATTCGGAGGTAAGGAAAATTATTACTTTTTTTAAAAAAATTAAAAAATTACTTCTTCTTCGAGACAGTTAGGATTTTTTATTTGGAATTGTAGGAAGTTGTCGAGGTAATGGAGAAACGAGAGAAGAAGAGTACAAAGGAGATTCAGACGAAAAAGGAAGTGGACTTTATCCCACACACACCACCTGTTGTGAAGAGCAAAAACATTGCTGGACCACCAGTGTATTATCCTCCAGGCTCTGGAGAATTTACAAGAAAAGAAGAATCAATGGCTGCCATGTCAAAAGCAAGTGTAAGTACGAAAAATATTGCCAGTTTCAAATACTGAAGTCTGATTAATTGTTACTTATTTTTTATGTAATAGGGTGGATGGGCTAAGGAACGAGCTGCTTGGGAGTATGGAGCATCTTCAAGGAGCGAAGAGAAAGTTAAAACGAAGAAAGCTGTTGTGCCTGTTTGCTTACCACTTTGTTGTGCCTTACCTTGCGTTATCATGTAAAACATGATTTTTTGGATAACTACTTAAATTGTATATGCCATATAAATTTTATGAATGTTCAAATGTTAGTTTTAATCTACTTATTTCTATCACTGTTTAGATAATTTAAAATGACTTTTGACAATCATGTTGTTGTAACAACTGTTTTAGAAAAATTAATAATGTATTTCATGTGTAAATGCAAATCATACTCTTAACTTTGTAATAAATTAAAACAAAATTATATAATATATGGTGCTATATTTGACAATAACTATGCTAATTTAAAAATTGTTATTTTCAATAATATTATTGAATAATGTACATACTTATAAAAATATAATAAATACACTAATTGTGTACCACTTACCCTAATTAAATTTTTGTACATTATTTACATTATCAAAATTTTGCTAAAAGTTTTTTTAGTAACTTTAATACAGATAAATAGCATAAACTGCAGCAACGCAGAATAACGAATCCTAGAATAATTAAAATTTAATCTTAGAAATTACATTTAAAAATATACAATTTTATAATATAATGCTTACATTCATAAAACTGTCATGAGCATAGCTGTCTGTCTCAGCATCCCAAATGCATCTTGTACCCATTTTTACTCCAGCTCCAAGTCGAGCTCCGAGGATAACGTTAACAACAAATTTATATTTCTTGTAACCCAGCTCTGAAAACAGTTTGTTACATAAAGTAAATCTTTAACTTTTAATGATCATATCATCCAAAATTAAATATTATACACATACTTTTCATTTTATCACGGATGGAATCTGAAATTTCTTTGGTCAAACTCTGAGCTTCCTCTGAATCATAAATTTTTGTGGACAAAAGATCAAAGAGGACATTGTGAATAACTTCTTTAGCAACTAATGGCTTAAATCTATAAAATGTATCAAAACATTAACATAAAGCCACAAAAAAATCAATATTTCAATTACATAAGTCAACATACTTTTCTTCCAATTTCGGTCTGATTTGATATACTTGAGATGACTCTTCCTCACCTTCATCACCTTCTTCACCAGAATCTGCTTTATCTTCTATATCAGTTGTGTTATTATCTTCATTCATTTTTATCAAAGTAAAGTAACAAAACCTTCCTTTTTTTCTCTCACGACTTTTTGTAGGTTAAGATCTAAAACATGTGTTTTGATTTCTTGCTGTCCTTATTGTCATGTTGTCTAGCAACAAGATGTTACTACATTCTACGATTAAACATGGATCAAACAATCTAACAAAGAAATTGTTTAGTCACTGGCTGTCTTCCATGCACAGTTTTTGTAAAAAATAAATAATCAACACGAACACAGCTGATGTTTTGAGTCATAGTAAATAATCACAGAACTAAACACCGCAGTAACCTGCACGTACCTGGACAAAATCGCGCCAGAAGTTTGGTTTTCTCATATTTTTTTTCAACGTTGCCGGAAGTTTCCACAAACGGTAACGCGCGAAATTCGACACTTGTTAATTTTTCATATTTAAACTCTGATGTCATAAGTAATATATATTATTTATTAATATGAAAATTTTAAGCATTAAAAAAATTCAAGAAATATAGTTGTATTTCATATTTTTATATTTATATTTTTTTAACTTACATAGCAAGTAAATTCGAAGCAGATTAAAATAATTTTCCAAGATTTGACGTAGTTTTAAATATAATTTAGATTTAAAGTTGCTTCCAAAAGTTTTTGCAGAGTAAAAATTTCAATTTAGAATACATTACCTAGAGTATTACAAATTTTCATTGAATAATAAGCGTAAACAGAACCTCGTCACAACCACAAGCTGCCATAAGAGGAGGTCGTTGCGGCCTCCATCAATGTCAGCGTTCCCACATGTTTCATGTGCATTGGATTAAAATTTCACATTGATATTAAACGTTGATATTAAATATTAATAGTTTGAAAAATGGATATTCGCGAGGAAGCCATCAAGCGAATGCAAAGAATTCTTGACAGATACTCCCGAAAGTTAAAACTCGCGGTAAGCTGATTTATCTTGATTATTTGCTTTTATAATAATTTAGAAAAAACTATTCAACAAAGCTCTCTGATTTCTTTAGGTATCTCTTCCACATCTTTTAGATAATAAGAAATTCAAAAGTATTTTTAATCGTCATGGTCCAGAATATAAAAAAATGTATAAATTTTGCAACGATGCTAACTGGGAATATCAACAACAAGCCATAGAAGAATGTGTTAATTCTTCGAGAGAAGGTATCATTTTATATAAAATAAGTAATAACTAGAATTTACTCCTAGCAACCTTCTTGCGCTTCATGTGCTTCTGATACATCATGTTCGGAATTTCTCTGGACGAACGACTATCATATCTATTCGATCATGTCGCAATGCATTTTAATGTAAGGGATAAATAATGAAAATAAGTTATTACAATAAGAGAAAGTGATAATATTTTTTTGAAAAATAAAGGTTCAGTACAAATAAAATTGTTAAATTCCTCATCGTTACGCTTATAAATTCTTATCTCTTAGTTACTAAATGTCTTTGCCCACTGAATATCTCTGACCAAAATTGATTCAAAAATGCCGCTTTTGTACTTTATTTATATCAGAGGGTAAAAACACATAAATTTCGAAAAAGGCAGTAAAATTAACGGCTTATTTCATTGGTTCAGGATTCCGGAGGGGATTCAATCGAGAATTCCTAATGGGAATATATCTGGAGAGGAGCAAATGCATATTAGCCGTTAAGTGTATCATTAATGCCGAGGTGGATGAATATTGCGTGAATTAGAGCGAGATAACGTTTCTAATGAGAGCGGAATTTAGGTAGCGATGCGTTATCATTATGATCGTTAAATTTTATAATTTATCTCTTAATAACATTTTAGCATTAAAATTATACTTATTTATATGAATAAGCTAGACATAAAGTTATAAATAAAAGTGTCGAATATATATAAAAATTAATTGTTTTCAATAGGATCATTGCAACTTGTCGTATATAAGAGCCCAGATTCCAAGGCTGAATTGGAGTGGGCAGTGATCATAGACGTAATAGATAAAAATATTTATAATTATGTAATTTTTAATATTGAAATAAAATTTAACACTTAAATTTCAACCTTTCTAGATTTTATTTCAACACGAGGAAGAAATATTACCTTTAATAGACGAGATTTTTGATGAAATTGAGCCAAGTTACGTTGTACTATTGAAATATATTGGATTATTAAAGGAAATTATGGAATGGGAAATGAGAAAAACGCCAAGACAATTGCGAGAGCGCAAAATTGAATTGCGCAATGCCGCTGCAGTAGTTATTAGAATACAAGAAGAAATTGAACGTAAATGCATAGTGGAATTTAAAAATAAACGGCATCTTTTCAGTTACTTTTTTAATAAAAATAAATAATTTAAATTTCTTTAGAGCTCGAAGAAGAATTAAATGAAGAGAGGATCAAACACAACGAAATAGTTGAAAAATCTAAAGAAGAAATAAACGATTTAAAAGTAGTTATCGAAGAAATAAAACAAAAACATCGCGAGGAACTTGACCATGAAAAGTAAGATTTATTAATTCAATGTTACTCTGAATCTATAATTATCCGTATTGGTATACGCAGGAATTGTTACAAGAATGCTGTACGTGGGTTGAGAGAAGATATTGCGGAGGTGGAGAATAATCTTAATAATCAGTTAGAGGCGCACGAAGTTTTGTTGGAGAAGTTAATTCTGGTCAATTTACAGAGAGAAAAAACTCTGAGAGAACTTTGGTAAGGTAACATTCAATATTTAAAACAGATTAAAGAATATTTTGCACGTTTAAATCTATATTTTGAAATAATTTTAAAATCAGACTTTTATTTTTCAAATCGGACCTGTGTAAAATTAAATGAAATTTGTAAATTTAATAGACAGTTAAATTACAATATCTATATAAAAATTTCCCGCGAAAGAGAAAATATTGCGTGGATCAAGAAATTGTTCAATTATTCAAAGCAATGAAGCTGTTAGCCTGAATGACATTTCCATTAAGCCCATGATGAAGAATCAAAGGCCGAAATCCCCTCGGGTGCTGAAAACGATAACGATTTTTCACAGCATAAAGGCCGAGAAAAAGAACCTCGTCGCTCGCAACACGTACGACCGTGATCTCAGCAAGCTGAACGAGCTGAAGGAAACTCTGGAAATGCAATTACGCGTAACGAACAATCACTACCAGCTCCTGCAGGTAAGCATTATACTTGGATTATTGCACATCCGAGCCCGAACGATTGCACTGACTGATTACACGCTTGCAGAACGAGTACGACGTGCAGAGCGTGCTGCACTTGAACCTGAAGAAGGAGCGCGAGCTCGCGATGATGCAGGCCTTCGCCGAGCAGCTGGACAACTTCGAGAAGAACCGGGCGGCGCGCATCATTCAGCGCACCTGGCGCGCCTACCACGAGCGCGTATCCTCCAAGAAGAAAAAGAGGACGCGCAGGAACAAGTAATCGATTTTGCCTTCCTTTATAGCGCCCGGCTAGCTACCCCCGTCCTCTACTGCAGGCAAACGTCACTGCGACCTGCGGTCTTTTCACGCTCGCGAGAGGCCTTTCTGGCAAAATTCTCTCATAATACTGTCGTTGCTCGAGTGATTAGACTGCAACGGTAATTATCGAGCGAGTTTTTAATTTAATTTTCGAGCTTTTCTACAAAGTCATTAAAAGAGCCATCTTTAGTATTTATTGCAATGCAGCTCTTATGTATTAAAGTGTTTTTAAGAGGATCTCGGTATATTTAGAAAAAGCGATGAAAAAGATCATTTTTCCTGCTGCAACTTTGCGGTACTTCCGTAATTGAAAATCGCAACTTTTTACTTTATTAAAACATTCATTAAAGTTAAAGTTGACTCTTATGATTGAAAAGCTTATTCATCGACGAAATTGCACTCAAAATATTATCAGAATACAACTTTCTGTTCTCGATTCAAAATTGATCAATATTTAGTTAACTCATCTACTGTGCTAGCCTTGGTTTAGTTAATTACAATAATTCTTTTAATGCAGAATAATTATGCAACTTTTTCTCTCTGATCAGTAGGCGTATCTAAGGTTCCTCGAGATACAGAAAGAATAGAAGGCTCAGAGATTATATAAAAGAATGTATAAAAGAATGCCGGAATATAGAATTAAAGTGGAATATATAAATTTTAATAAGCTTATGTTTCAAACACAAATATTTTCATTCAATTCTGTTCGTGTCGCTAGTTATTTAGACTTTGTAAAGCAGGAAATTCGACGTAACAATGTATGAACTTATATAAATAACAGAAGCTTATTAAATCCAGGCACGTTCGATTTAAATAAAGCTGTCAAAGATATGCGCCAACGTATTTTAGAGAAAACAAAGGCGAACCCGTTCACTTATTTGAACCAATTTCGAAATTGCTATTTTGAAAAACATAATAAAGTACAAACGGTGATATATGCATATCAATTACTTTTTTTTAAGTAATCAGAATATGTAATATTATTTACATTTATTTGGAGAAAAATTAGGCCTGGACTTTTTCTTTTATAAAATTTTTATATTTTTTTTATTGATTTATACGTAGTTAACGGCATTTTTTAAACTAAATTTACGTTCTAAAAATTTTTAAATTTCTTAATTTTTTCATGATAACTACTTCATCTTTTTAAATGAAGCTCTTAACTTTGGAAAGAGACTCGTACCGAGTATAAATTAAATCCATAGCATTAAATAAATGTCAAAGCGTAAATAGTCCAAGTTTTAGAGCCTCCATCAAAATTCCTTAACCCACCTAGAAAACTGTATTAAATTCCAGCGACACCCACTCATTCCCTCCGACACGAAACTTTTCCCCTCCTCGGACAAAGCCAGAAAAAAGGATCGACCGCCATTGAAACAAAAGATTGCAGTGGCATCGAGAGTGTCAACGAGGTGGGAGTAAATAGGAGGACAGTCCCTTTGATGATGCATCAGTAGCAGCGGTGTAACGGATCGGTGCCGGCGGTGATCAATCACGCAGCAAAGCCGCACGCACAGACACGCACACATGCAGAGCCTTCGCTCAAAAGCTTCTCGTCCCCTCTCGATCTTCGGGTCAAAAGCCATTTGGAGCGTGTGCCTTGCCATTCACCCTCTGCGACTAATTTCTCGGCTCAATCTTTTCCCTCCGCGCTTTAAGAAAAAACTCTTTTGATCTGACTCGACTATGGCCTCGGGCGCCAGACGAATTGCCCCGACGAAACGAACGGTTTGCCCTTTTTTTTGGCTTTGCTTACTTTTACAGCCGGGGAGTTTATCAACTTTCTAATCGATATTTCTTACCGGACTTTCAGAGGAGTTTAGTGGATCTTTAGAGTCAAACTTTCTGGTGATTACTCGGATTTTTAGACGATGCACAAATTGAAAAGTTTTTTAATTTTTTTTTAATTATGTCCTCTTATCAATGATTTCCTCTTATCAAGAACTTTGAACATTTTTATTAAGAGTTTAAAATTTTTTATAAAAATAATACCACATTTTTTATTACTTTAAATATTCAGTTTTAAATTAATTCAAAATAAGGTTTCTACTTTCTTCACTTTAGCTTAAGTTTCAAACTTTGAATATCTTAAACTTTTAAGCAAATAGGATAAAAATCGAGATGAAAATAGTTTAGAAGCTTTTTACGTGATCTTTTCTAAATTTGTTTTCCAGCGTTTAATCGTCTAATGGAAAAACGATCTATTATTTGCGTAAAGTATACATTTACTTTGCATTTACATAATATACGATTGCATAAGATTTAATGCGTAAAGCGTGTAGAAAACGATGTTTTGTTACATTTTTATTACATTTTCAAATACGTCAATAATTAGTTTTTCTTTAGAATTTTAAAATAAAAATTTGCAAAGGTTAAACGTTAATTAGCTAATGACAGAGATAGAGAGAGGCGTAGATAAATGAGTATCTGCAATTTTTAAATAAAGTTTGAAATATTAATTAACCGTTATTATCATTTTTAATTTGCAAATGGATATCTGGGATTGTAAGATAAAAATCCATAGTAACAAAGCCACGTGACATTAACAAAAGCAAACGAGTCTGATACTGTAATAAAAAGTAAATGCTCGAGTTTAAAAAGCGTTCCCGGTTGTCGAAGTAAACGCCATGAGATGCGGGTCCTTGAAAAGTTAATAATCGCGTGCAGCGGCTTCGAAAAAAGAGGAAGCTGAGCGAGCTGCCGGGGGGTGTCTCGCAGTACTCTCGCTCGTGCGCATAATGAGAAAATCAGGTCTCGCTCCGGCTGACCAAAATTCATGGGATCGAGGCAGCGGCGGGCTGCCCGGCCGGGGGTTGCGCGGCTCGGCGCGCATGCGCCGCACGAGCGGTGGCGGCGGCTCTCCCGCGTCCTCCGTATCCAGTAGTCAGGGACAGGCCAGACCAGACGCAATCATTACCCGAGGCATCGCTCAGCTACGCATCGCCCTTTTTCTCGATTCGCCGTCATTTTGACAGGCAGTGCTCAGCCACAGGTGGCGAGCGTCATGCCAGCAGCCGCACTCGACTGAGAGCCAACGCCAGGCTGTCATTCATGAATCTTGGTTATTTTTAACCCTCTCCTATGGAGTAAGGGAGACAGAGCAGCGACAGACAAGATCCGACATCCGAGAGACAAGTCTTCAGAGGGACAGAGACTAAAACTAAATAGAGAGTAGAGAGAAAGAGGGAGAAAGATGAGTGTCAAGATGAAGCTATCGTTCGCGTCGCCCGCGGCGGAGGATCACAACAGGAGCTTCGCGCCCGAAGGGACGCTCGAAGAGCGCAAGGCTGCCTTCAAGCAGGACGAGGAGCTCATGAAGGAGACCACCAAGTTCGTCTCCGAAGTCATTGAGGCGGCTAAGCTAGAAGCCAGCAAAAGAGCGGAGAACGTGAGTTTTTCCCGAATCTTTGGCCTCTACGACGCTCTCACGTCGGATTTCCCGAGTCCCGACTGACAAAGATTAGCCTATTTATTTCGGCGAATAAGCCAAGCTTTCAAGTAACGAAGATTATTTAAAACGACTGACTGACTTATTTTTATAACGATTGCATGAGAAACCTTAACGTTAATTTGTAAATATCAATCAAATTTTTTATATGAAACAAATGAATTAGATGTCATGCTTTCAAATCAATGTACAAGCCATTTTTTACTGATCTGATATAATATTACAGAAATGAAAAAAATAGTAAAATTAAATTAAGCGAAACAGAAAGGAATAATCGTTTTCTTAACCTTGTTTTCTTCTAATAATAATAATAATAATAATAATGATATAAACGATATATAATTGGAAGTAACCTTAAAAAGAGCAAATAAATCTCGGTTAAAGAAAAGTAGTTTTTGTTGCTTACTGTCTGATTATCGTCATTATCGTCACAGCTCGGAATTCTGCCCAAAGTAGAAATTGTAGATTTCAGCAGTAGTTGAAATAACACGACTGATTTTTGTTTCTATTCCAGAACGCGAAGGCTAACGGAGAAGGTAAGCATAAGTTTGTGCCCGGCTGGTCGTAAATATGCAGCTGAACTCGGCGAGCAATAAATTTAGTCGCTTGCGCGCGTGTCTTTGCGCTTAGGTAGCAAATTCAAAGGCGCTCAAACGATAGCAGGCTGGAACAATCGGGCCCGCGGCTTCTGCAACCGCGTTTGGAACGCGGTCTTCCCGTGCTTCAACAACAATGGTAAATCTTAGAGCGAATGCCCTGACGCAGCTTTTTTTTGAGCGTAGAGGGACAATTCATCCACCGCTTCATCATCACTATCATCATCGTCACTCGTCTTATTCAGTAGTAGTTTAGTCTTATTTAGTAGTAGAGACTAACTGCAGCAAACTCATACTGATCCGTCTCACTCTCTCTTTCTCTCTCTTTCTCTCTCTCTCTCTCTCTCTCTCTCTCTCTCGTTCTATGACATTTTTTACTGAATTCTAGAAGCTTAAGTAGATGCGCTTGCGTGCTTTCAAATTACTATGAGAGGCTCAGAATTCTGGATCAACGCCATGAAGCTTTTATTTTCTTCGTTCAGAATTCAAAGTTGACATCAAAAATGCAATTTTGCTAAAACAACACTGGAAACGATTATAATTCGAAATTTGGTTTTCTTCACATTTGATCCGTGATCCATAGTTCTGAGCTTCTCCTACTTAGAGTGTCATCATAGTGTTTTATTTTCAAGTATTCACTCGTGTTCAACTGATCTTCCAAACGAACGTTAAGACTTATTAGTGCTGTGGATATTTTTCTTTACCTATACAAAAAAGGAATCTTGTAATGTTAGTATGAAATGAACATTTCAGAGAAATGTTTTTGACTTTTCCTAAAACAGTTCTTTCCGCAATAGAGAACTTATAGTTTTATTAGTTTGACTTTTACATTTTCAAAACTATCTTTATGAGAGTTTTACTTTAAGAATAAGCTTAATTAAAAAAATAAAAAAATGAAGCTTTATTTTAAAGCAATCTTTTCTGTAGTATTGTTGCTTTGACACTGATTTTAGTTCTGCGGGAGCATATATAGTAGTAGCGCATTTTCATCAAGTACAAATCGCAGTAGCAATAAACATAGATCTTATCTACTTTACGCGACAGAGGAGCACACAAAGGCACATATTGTCCCTATTTCTAGTTCCTACATATGAATTTTTATTCCCAGCAAAACTGCAGCCGAGCGTAATGTTCTAATATGCATGTTCCATAAAAAAAAAGTATCGACTAAAGTAAAGGAGTGATATATAGTATAGTAGTACAGTTAACTGACGAAGTTCCATCGAGGGGTATTTGGATAACAACAAGTTACGTAACAAGTTAAAGGGGCAGAAATATGCTTCCTGGAGCTTTCTGGGTCGCCGTTTTTGAATTTTAGGTCAAAATCTGGGTTTAAAAATCAATAGAGCGGATGCATTGATGTAAAGTAATTGGCTATCGGGCTGAATAGAAAAAGTTGGGAAAATTGGGAGTTTGCGAAAAATCAGGCTGTGAGCCCTCGATGGGACGTCGAGATAGCGGTAGAGCAGAGGTTGACGTGCACTTAGTGTTGTATTTAGTAGCATCGTAGCAGCAGCGTAGAAAGAAAGCTCTCCCTCGGCTCGCGTAGATTTGGCAAGTTTTGAGCAGAGGGAGCAGCTCCTCGCCGCCGTAGGAAAATCGATAGCTCTACAGAGAAATCTATGTTTCTTCCCTTATAGAATTGCTCGCCTGGGCGCAGCCATTCCGGTATCGCTTCACGAGGCCGTAAGAGATATACTTCCCTCGCAATTAACGCGCAACTACCCCCTGAAACACTGACGACGATGACTCTATCGACCGACCAAAGGAACAAATCCCTTCTCTTTTTTACAGATGCATCTACAAGACTACCTTACGTTCTTTCGACTGACAAACTTATTGAATGTACAAATCGTTAAAAAGAAAGAAAAACAATTAACCACTGATCTATCTCCGTAAGCTGTGTGCTCGTTCGGTGTATGTATAACGCAGCTTCTTCGTTGTAAAAATAGGGGCGAACGCTCTCTTTTAGCCCAGCAGAATCCTTAGCGGCGTGTATTCGGTGTGGAGCTCTGTATAGTATGTGTACGAAGCGTCGAAATATCGATTATTCGCGGCGAGCTATTATAGGGGCCATACACCTTTCCACGCGCAGGTGTAGCACACGCGACTTGAGAAACGAGCAGCTTTCTTCTATGTACATAACTCTCTTTTTTATATTTTTATTTTTCTTCTTCCGCCGCCAACGGACAGCAGTCCTTTTCGATTGCCTTTTTTTCATTTCAACTGATTTAAATTTAGGAAAGAAGACCCTTCCCTCCTGATCTGTATTTGTATGTCGTCGAACGCCTACGTACTTTACAAGAGGATCATTTTCTTCGCAATTCTTATTCAGAAGATTTTTCACTATGTTTTTTATTACATTATTGTACAAACTTGTTGCGTTTAAACTTTCGGTTAGTCCGTTATGAGTTTTTTCTATTGAATCTATACGTTAGGGATTCCAAGTTTCGAGGGATCAAAGGAAATAATAATGAAAAGTATATAATTTGAGCGACAATCATCGATAATAAGTACGTAACGTTAATTGAATTAGGTATGAGTATTTTGTTACTTGATGTCGATGACTAATCTATTACAGATATCAGTAATAAATAATTTCGTATTTTTAATGATTGTTTTCTAGTAGTAGAGCGATATGTGTATAATAAACATCATTATATTTTAAATTGTTGTACAGTGTATAGTTAAATATACTTAAAACAAATAAACTTTGTCTTAAATTTATTAATCATTTATTACTGTACTCCTATTAACCTCCCTAAATTCCTGAACGAACTTATCTTGGCAACGAGTGATTTCACCATGGAAACGCAGGTCTGCCTTATTTAACATATTCATTCACTGTGGGGTATAAGAACCGTTCCAAACTTTAACAAAAATGCCAACTCCTACTGTACTATATTTAGTATTTTATCGGTCACACTCTTAATTACTAGTGGCGCCATGCAGCGAAGGAAAAGATTGTTTGCGGGCGCCGAAGACGCAGACCTTCATAAGTTGAGTGAATTGTTCGCACGAAAAAGAAAAAATAATGAAGAACTGGATAAGGCACTTTGTCAGTTCCCAGTTTTCGATTTTCCGCAACAATATTTCGATGCTGCTAAAGGAAAATTATCGAGGTATTATTATTATTATTATTATTTTAACAAATAGGCTTTGTTCACTTGCCTGCACAGTAAAATTAATAACCTATTTATTTTATACTAATTTAAACAAGTAAAGTTTGTATATTTCGGGTGATTATAATTTTCTAGACTTAGTAAAGTCGAGGTGCAACAGAAGGAAAAAGAAAAACTATTTCAACTGAATTGCTACACATCTCTGAGGAAGAGAAGAGAAGAATTCCGACAGAAATTAATCCAAGCAATAGTTAGAAAACAAGATGAGGAGGAGAAAAAAACGTTCGTACATGTAGAAGAGATACAGCTCTTGAGATATTACAATTTCATATTAGGTGGCATAGGGGATGAACACATAACAAGTTTAGACCCTGCTAATTTGAGAGTTATTTTGTCTTATGTACCACAACGGTGGCGAGATAAGTATCCAAGTGTGGCTGAAACGGTTTTAAACGAAATCAAAGAAAACTATACATTGAGCATTAAGAAGGCAGCAATTGATTTCGTGCTTCAAAACATTAAAGAAGATTTTACAGCTCAGGTTGTTCATTATTAGACGCGTAGTAAATTAAATGTTAACCTTTTTCGTTTCCACACAGGTAAACTGAAAAAAGTACGATATTTCATAAATCGCATATTTCGCAGAAACTGCCCGATTCCGATCCAAGTAAAAAGTGCGAACGAAGAGTTAAATTTCAAAAGATACAAAAAAGGATTGAAAGAGATTTGATTTTGTATCATGCTACCATTCGAAAATCTATGGACCTTTGGCACAGGGAATTTAGGTAATCAAGTCCTTTGAAATTCTGCCGACACTTTGAATCTAATATTTCTAAAACACGATTGTTTGGCATTTATTTCAGTACAATAAGACTAATTGATAAAAAAGCCATTTTAATGCATGATGAAGTCTACGAATTGCAAGATTTCGATCAACAATTCAATAAAATGGTTAACAGCGCAAGAAATGAACTTGCTGATCGGTGGATTGCAAAAATTGTCCATATTTTTCGAACGGTAAGTTAATAAATAAATTGAACGAATCACAGATGATTATTATTATATTGTGAATTTAATTTAGACGAGAAGAAAAGTCCTTGCGCTTATGGATCAAAATGAGTTCGATAGAAAACTATTTCGAATCCTTAGAATAGCGATGCAAGATCAATTAAGAGATGTTTGTTTAAGATCAGTCAAGGATTACATGGATTGTTTATTGAGTCTGGAGGTTAAAAGTTATTCTCATAAAAAATTTAGTTAATCAAATGTTTTTAGCCTTGTTTTCCATTTTATCTTTCGTAGGGACAAACACTAACTTTTAACGTGTACGTAGTAGAGAAAAATCAGAAGCTCGCTTTTGAACCAACTTTCAAACACTTCACCGATGTTTTCGTAAAACTTTTAAATGCACTTTTGAGTGCGGTGTCTGAATATGAGCGTCTCGATTATGAATTTATAGATAGTCAATTTATCAAGGGAGACCGGAATTTAAAGGTAAACACGAAAGTAACTAATGTAATTATTTAAATTACTTAAAAAAATAATACTTACTTGCTCCAGCCGACCATAACGGACGATTTCATAGAATTTAATACTCAACAAATCGTAGATCTGGTTAATAAACACAAAATTGGCCCGGAAAGGAAAATCAAAGAATTTGACAAACATGTAAATTTATTGAATAGAGAAGAATACATTTTCGTCGAAAACTTCATATGCGCGGATCCTCCTCATTCTTTTAACGAATACGGAGCACTGATACAAAAATACGACGAGCTCGCCGAGGGTATTTATAAGGAGTTTGATCGCACAACTTTCCTAGATTTCTTTGAAGTTCATAAAAAAGATTTAATCGAACAGTTGATAACTGCCGCGACAGCCTTTAAAAATAAGTTAGTAAATAAGATGGTTAACGACTATCAGCACAAATGTAGAAGGTCAGTTTAATTTTTAAGAGTTAATTCTTTTTAAAATCTATGAATTTTAATTTTCTACATTTCTGAAAATTCGTTTAGCATCATAGAAGACTATCAAAGCATTGCCGACAGAGCACTAAGCGTTCCTCCAAATACGCGGGCATTGATGGCACTGAAAGTATTCGTGAAGAAAGCAGAAACGGATATGACCGCAGTTTTTGAAAGAAGATTAAACGAGCTTATAAAATACGTTATCTTTCTTTCCGATTACACGCATTTGGGTTCCGTTGAGATAAAGACAAACGCTGCTGCCTTTCAATGGTATCGATTCAATATTTTAATTAGGCGTTGCAATTCAATTTACAAATCTTTATTGATCTTTAAAAATTCATTCAGGTACTATCGATTGCCCTCAGTTTTTAATGAACATCGGGAAATAGTCGTCAGTAAACTTGGAGAATACCAACGAGCTCTTACTGTTCGTATAAAAAAATTCCGAGATGATTTAGAAGTGTACGTAAAACAGGCCGACGAAATGCAGTGGTGGGGAAACTTTGACGAAATTTTTCGCTATAAGAAAAAAGCTGACAGATTAGAAGCTCGATTGATCGCGGCAATGCAAACTATTGATGAATTTAATCTCGAAGAAGAGATGTTTGGATGGGAACTTTCTCAGTACCCTTTAAGAAAAAAGGTAGAAAAATGTATAAAAATTTAATCTGATCTAAATGCCATTAGCAGTCTCGATAACCGGGCTATTTCCATGTCTTAAGATCGCGGATAAGCTAGCCCCGTACAAAAAATTCTACGACGCGGCCTACGATTTTCTGTCGAGTCACGAAAAGTGGATGACGTCGATGATAGGCAGCTTCGACCCCGAAGTCATAGAAGCCGACACGGGCACAGCCTTCCGCACCGTCTACAAGCTGGAAAGGTCCTTCCGCGAACCTCTGGTGCGAAAGCTGGCCGAGACCGTCAGATTGGCAATCGAGAATTTCAGGGTGCACATGGCGCTTATTATGACGCTCGGCAATCCGGGGATGAAGGCTCGGCACTGGCAGCAAATTTCCGAAATTGTGGGATTCCCCATCAAAGTCGATGCCAACATGACGCTCGCCAGGGTTTTTATCTTTATCTTTTTCGACCTTTTTTTCAAGGGACTAACGAGCTTTAGGGATTGCTTCAAGGGAGCTTTCAATTTTTAGGTCATTGATTTTGGACTCGATGACTACGTGCCTAAATTTGAAGCCATTTCCGAGGCAGCCACGAAGGAAAGTAATTTGGAGAAAGCCCTGCTGAAAATGCACGAGGAATGGGCTGGTATTGCATTCGAAGTTAATCCATATCGCGATACTGGAACGTTCGTTATTGCGAGCGTCGACGACATTCAGTTGTTGCTAGACGATCAAATTACGAAAACGCAAACAATGAAGAATTCCCTATATATCAAACCGTTTGAAAAGGAAACTTTGTAAGTTATTAATCAAGTCTTGGAATGTTCATCTATAGAAATAACGAATTGTCTGAATGAATTCTTTTTTTGTTAGAGAGTGGGAGGAAACGCTCCATTTACTTCAAGACATTATAGATTACTGGCTAAAAGTGCAAGCTACTTGGATGTATCTTGAACCCATTTTCTCCTCGCCGGATATTCAGCAACAGATGCCTGAAGAAGGCCGTCGATTTAGCGCAGTTGACAAAGTACGTCTAATATATATCTGTATATCCATTTTTCATTTTTTCCTGCGCTTTTAACTAATTGTTCTTTTATAAAACAGATTTGGAGAGATATTATGATGCACGTAGACGAGGATCCCCAAGTCATGTCAGTAGTGACAATCGAGAAGATGCTCGACCGCTTGAAGAAGTGTACAAGCTTACTTGACCTAATTCAAAAGGGTCTTAACGATTATTTGGAAAAGAAACGACTTTACTTTCCCAGATTTTTCTTCCTATCTAACGACGAGCTACTAGAGATCTTATCGGAAACTAAAGATCCAACTCGGTAAATTTTTTTATAATTAAACATTCTATTGAGGTTGAATTTAAACTTTATTTATTTAACTCCAGAGTACAGCCACATCTAAAGAAATGCTTCGAGGGAATAGCAAAATTGAATTTCACAGAAAATCTCGGGGTGACCGCAATGATCTCCTCGGAAGGGGAGATAGTTGCTTTGGAAGATCTGATCGATACTAAAGCTGCCAAGGGCCAAGTAGAAAAGTGGCTACTAGAATTAGAGATCGATATGAAAAAGAGCGTTCGAGCCATGGTAAGTGAAAGTTATGCAAAAATAAATGAAAAAAAAAAAGTTTATAGTTTTTCACTAGTTTCGATATTTTTAACAACTATTTGAGGTGATTCGCGCGAAAGACGGTTACCCGACAAAGCTGCGAAGGGATTGGGTACTGGACTGGCCAGGACAGACGACTCTGTGCATCTCTCAGCTGTACTGGACGAGCGACATAACGGAGGCGATGACTGAAGGCGGACCCCGGGGCTTGCACGATTACGTCGACAAGTGCAATTTCGAGCTGGGCGAGATCGTCCTGCTCGTTCGCGGGAAATTATCCGCGCAGAATCGCACAACGCTCGGTAAAAACTTTTTTAATCAGTCCGTCTCGATGCCTTTTTAACTGCGACTTTTCTAAAACAAGTTTTATTGCTTGCAGAGGCTCTCGTTACTCTCGACGTACACGCCAGAGACGTATTGGTGCAGTTGGCGCAACAGAATGTTAGGAGTGTCACTGATTTTAAGTGGATCAGTCAATTGAGATATTATTGGACGGTATATATATTTTATTAAAAAAGAAAAATTCTACTGGTGTTTAAATAAAAAAAATAATGTCAATAATGTTCTTTTAAGGCTGACAACTTGTTGACGATGATGATAAACGCCTACTTGGATTACGGCTACGAATACTTGGGAAACAGCTCGCGTCTAGTGATAACACCATTGACAGATCGATGCTACCGAACACTTTTCGGAGCTCTGAACTTGCATCTCGGCGGTGCTCCTGAAGGTCCTGCCGGAACCGGAAAAACCGAGACCACTAAAGATTTGGCGAAAGCCGTCGCCAAGCAGTGTGTCGTATTCAATTGCTCCGATGGCATGGATTATATTGCTCTTGGAAAATTCTTCAAAGTAAAATAAAGTTTAAATAATATTAATATTTAATACTTTTTTTTAACATTTTCCTAAATATTTCGGTCAGAAAAATAATTTATACAACTTTAAAACTACTTCTACTTTTCTTCTGATAACTTGATATTTAATTTTTTATTTCTGAGCCCTTCAATACAGTTAAGTTGACTGCATTTGTCATTGTTATTGCGAAATAGGGCCTGGCAGCAGCCGGAGCGTGGGCTTGCTTCGACGAGTTCAATCGTATCGATCTCGAAGTATTGTCGGTCGTAGCGCAACAAATCTTAACTATTCAAAGAGCAATAAACGCCGGACAGACACGTTTAATGTTCGAAGGAACCGATTTGCATTTAGAACCGACGTGCTCTGTTTTCATTACAATGAATCCAGGCTACGCTGGAAGAAGCGAGTTGCCAGATAATTTGAAGGCATTGTTCCGCTCCGTGGCCATGATGGTACATCCAATAATTACCCATTTCCACAAAGCTCTGCTAATTAATAAACATATTGCATTTCTAATAGGTTCCGGATTATGGTTTAATTGCCGAAAATGTGCTGTATTCTTTTGGATTTTATAGCGCCCGGCCGCTTTCCGTCAAGATTGTTACCACGTATCGGTTGTGCTCGGAACAATTGTCGACCCAGAATCATTACGATTACGGTATGAGGGCTGTCAAGTCCGTTTTGACGGCGGCTGGAAATTTGAAATTGAAATATCCCGACGAGAATGAGGATATTTTGTTAATGAGAAGTATTAAGGACGTTAATCTGCCCAAGTTCTTGAATCCGGATGTTCCTCTCTTTAACGTAATCTATTTCTTGTTTCAATGTATCACTTTTTTAAATAGGAAGAAACGTCACCAATTATTACGATATTTCTAGGGAATAATGTCGGATTTGTTCCCAAATGTTATTTTGCCAGAGGCAGATTACACGGATTTGAACAAAACCGTTATCGAAGCTTGCGAAGCAGCAAACGTTCAGTGCACACCACCATTCTTAATAAAAATTCAACAAATATTTGAAATGATGATTGTTCGTCATGGATTTATGATTGTTGGTCTTCCATTTGGTGGAAAAACGACTGCTTACAAAATGTTGGCAGATGCTCTACTATTGTTAGAAGAACGAGTAAGTGGAAGGCAAAAACATTATTAGAAAAAATCGTTAGGATTTTCAAGATCATTATTATGAGCCAATTTTTATTTTTAAAATGATGTAATAAAAAAATATGTAATCAGTAACCAAACGACTATTGACTCGATTTTTAGAAACTGATGAATGAGCATAGAGTGGAAATAACAGTGATCAATCCCAAGTCGATAACAATAGGACAATTATACGGACAATTCGATCCGTCGTCGCACGAATGGCAGGACGGCATTTTAGCTATTAGTTATCGCGCTTTCGCCACGTCGACGAATCAGAACCGAAAGTGGCTAATTTTCGACGGGCCGATCGATGCCGTCTGGATTGAAAATATGAATACAGTACTAGACGACAATAAAAAGCTCTGCTTGATGAGTGGAGAAATTATTCAATTAGCTCCAACCACTAATTTAGTTTTCGAAACAATGGATTTGGCGGTTGCTTCTCCCGCGACTGTCTCGCGTTGCGGTAATTAGCAATTCAAACGAAAATTCATCAATAATTCACTTTCTAGAGCGCTTGCAAAATCTTTTTAGGTATGATATACATGGAACCAGACACTTTAGGTTGGGATCCTCTACTAAAATCGTGGCTTGAAAAAGTTCCTCCGCTTTTGAGCCCTTGGCTTAAAAATTTTATGTATCAATCTTTATTTTTAAGATTTTGTAAACCCATTTTATTCCTTTTAAGAAGATACGGCGTTACGGTAAAAATTTTTATTATTTATTTAAGATATTTAAAAATATCAATATCTGTAAATTATTTTTTATTTAGGAAATGTGTCCTATGCCTGACTCTAATCTTATACAGTCACTGACTTATTTGATGGATTGTTTTCTTGACGATTATAGAGTAAAAGAAGTGGACCCGGAGAATGAAAGCGAAGCTCGTCCCGAACCTCCAAATGAATTGGATCTCAGAGCCCAAGTTGAAGTAAATAAACTATGTTTTGTTTATTAAATAATGCCAAAAAATTAAAATATTATCATTATTTTTCTAGGGTTCATTTTTCTTTTCTTGCATTTGGGCATTGGGAGGTACGCTAGTACCCCGTGACAGGCAAATATTCAGCGTTCTTTTCCGAGGCTTGCTGGAAAAAGAATTCCCCGCTGCACTTTATCCCGTCTTCAATTTCCCAGAACCAATTCGACCTCCCATTAAACCTTACATTTTTATTATGCCAAAAGACGGATTAGTCTTTGACTACAAGTTCATCAAAGAGGTTTTAATCTTACTTACAGTACAAACTCTTTTACTATAATATTCGAAAATAATCCAAATGCCAAAATAATTCAATGTAGGGCAAAGGAAAATGGAAGCTTTGGTCCGACGAACTTATCAATGCGCCACCGATTCCTCGAGATATTCCAGTTAATCAAATAATCGTGCCAACAGTAGAAACTATAAGATACACAACTCTTTTCCAACTCTTAGTTCAGCACGATAAGCCGGTTCTTTTCGTGGGACCGACTGGAACAGGGAAATCTGTGTACATAATAGACTTTTTATTGAAGAAGAACAACCTGGAAGTTTACAAGCCACTTTTTATAAACTTTTCTGCACAAACATCAGCTAATCAAACTATGGACATTATTATGAGCAAATTGGACAAGAGAAGGAAGGGTGTGTATGGTCCGCCAGTCGGAAAACGTTGGGTTATTTTTGTTGATGATGTTTCCATGCCCATGGTGGAAGAATACGGTGCTCAGCCTGCTATCGAGCTTTTAAGGCAGTGGCTTGATCAGGGCATATGGTACATTTTTTCGCTTCAGATTTTACCCATTTTAGTTCTTTACGCCAGATGCTGACACTCTCTTTTTGCTCTCGAATACTTAGGTACGAAAGAAAAGATCAATCTGCACTGAAATTAATTGAAATGCAATTGATGTGTGCCATGAGTCCACCTGTTAGCGGTGGAAAGGATGTTACACCACGGTTCAAACGACATTTCTTCGTTACAACAATTTCCGAATTTACAGATGACGTAATGGTTGGCATTTTTAGCAAAATGATGCTTTGGCATCTAGACACAAGGTTAATTAATATTTTGCAAATATTTTTTCCTGAAAGCAGCATTATCGATCAAAATTTCATTTCCATTTGCATTTTTCATTTCAGAGGCTTCAGTAAAGAATTTGATCCCTGCATCGATCAAATAGTATTAGCCACCCTAGACATATACAAAACAAGTCTTGAATTCTTATTACCAACACCAGCGAAATCGCACTACTTATTCAATCTTCGCGACTTCTCCCGAGTGATTCAGGTAAATATTTTGTATCCGTTATTATAATCTACTGTAGAAAGTCAGTCGATGATTCGCGCTTTTTAGGGCGTACTCTTATCCGTTCCGGAAACAATGCCTACCCTCGAGAGTATGAAAAAACTCTGGGTTCACGAAATACTTCGCGTCTTTGGTGATCGATTGATTGAGCAGGTTGACGTCGAGTGGCTTATTCAGCAAATAAGAGAAACGCTCGTTACAAAAATGCAAATTAGCTTGGACCAATTGTTTGCCGAACTGAGGCTTAAGAAGGAACCAGTGAGTCTATCAAAAGTTAATTAAAGTTTGAATTTTTCAATTTTAAACCGTCTACCTTTTAATGCAATCATAGATTGGAGATATGCACTTGAGAAATCTTGTTTACTGCGATTTCGCTGATCCGAAAGCTGATCAACGACTATACCAGGAAGTTTCCGACCTCGAATTATTGCGCAGCATTGTGGAAAACTATCTAGCGGAGTACAATTCTATGACGAAAAAGCCAATGAATCTGGTACTCTTCCGGTTTGCTATCGAGCATCTTTCTAAAATAGCTCGAATCATAAAGCAGCCGAGAAGTCACGCATTGCTCGTCGGTGTCGGTGGTTCTGGAAGGCAATCGCTCACCAGATTGGCTTCGCACATCAGCGATTACGAGGTGCACCAAGTCGAGATCTCAAAGAATTACGGTCCGTATGAATGGCACGAAGATATAAAAAAAATTTTGCTGAAAACTACAGCCTCTGAACTGCATTCGACCTTCTTGTTCACTGATATGCAGATTAAAGAAGAAAGCTTCCTCGAAGATATTAGCAACATGCTGAATACTGGAGAGGTATATTAAAAGGGTCCAACTTTAGATGGGTGAATCATTGAAATAAAATTCTTTTCGCAGGTACCAAATCTATTCAACAACGAAGAGAAAGCCGAAATTTGCGAGAAAATGCGACAAATAGATCGGCAACGTGACAGATCGATGCAGACGGACGGCAGTCCCGTTGCTCTTTTCAATTTCTTCGTTCAAACAGCTCGAGATCAGCTGCACATCTGCGTCGCGATGTCGCCTATCGGTGACAATTTGCGAAATAGCATAAGAAAGTTTCCGGCGCTCGTCAATTGCTGCACGATCGATTGGATGCAGGTTATATCACTATTATATCATGATTGACTTTTAAAATATTGATAACTTGATAAAAATGAATTTTAGGCCTGGCCGGAAGACGCGCTTACCGCTGTCGCAGTTAAATTTTTGGGCGATATTGAACTGACAGACCTCGAGCGTAGCGCTGCTATCCAAATGTGTCAAGTCTTCCATACTTCGACTTACCAGCTTACGTTGGAGTTTCTTGATCGTCTTGGAAGACACACCTATGTCACTCCAACTTCATATTTAGAACTGATTAGCACGTTTAAAGATTTACTAGCTCAGAAACGAACGTAAGCACTTAAAGATAACGTGGAATCCTTCTTTTTACGGATAGCTTTTTTCATTTTTTCAATTTTTCATTTTTAAGCGAAATATTGTTGGCTAAATCTCGATACGAAGGAGGTCTTGGTCGGTTAGACGATACTCAAAAGTCTGTGGAAGACATGCAAATTATGCTTAAAGAATTACAACCTAAGTTAGTCATTGGTGCGCAGGAAGTACAAAAAATTGTAGCTCGGGTCGAACTGGAAAGCGTCCAAGTCGCTGAAGTTGAAAAGATCGTTAAGATCGACGAAGAAAGTGCAATGGTTAGCAAGAGTAATGAGTCTGTTCTCGTTTATGAGTTGAAATTAGAATATTTTTTCACGCACAAGTTTAATTTTAGGAAGTGGCTGCCGAGGCATCTGAAATAAAAGCCGAGTGCGACGCTAATCTTGCGGAAGCCATGCCGATATTAAACGAAGCTCAGGCAGCTTTAAATACCCTTACGCAGTCTGATATTGCAGTAGTAAAGGCAATGAAAAATCCACCAGCAGGCGTTAAACTTGTCATGGAGAGTGTTTGCATTCTGAAAGTAAAGCACATCTAATATTTACCATTTTTTAAACAATTATTCATTAAAAAGTAATTATAAATTGTACATTACTTCAGGAAATAAAACCGGAAAGGATTCAACAACCGGACGGCAGAATGGCAGAGGACTACTGGAAAGCCTCGCTAAAAGTTCTCAGCGACGTCAGATTCTTAGACAGTCTGATAAACTATGACAAAGACAACATTCCAGAGCCAATAATTGAAAAAATTCGCAAGCACTACCTTACAAACCCGAATTTCGACCCGGAAAAAATCAAGACTGCTTCGACTGCCTGCGAGGGTCTCTGCAGGTGGGTCTACGCAATATCGGAATACGACAAAGTCGCCAAAGTAGTCGCGCCGAAAAAGAAAGCATTGGCTAAAGCGCAAGCTGTTTACGATTCAGCTATAGTCAAGTTGAATGCTAAACGTGAACAATTGCGTCAAGTGCAGGTAAGTTTTCTTCAACATAATAGAGACATTATTAAACTTTTTTTAGTTTCGGTAAAAATAAAGCTTTTTTCTAGATGCAATTAGCCAATCTAGAGGATGAATTGAAAACTAGAAAAAACGATTATCAAAAGATGACGGAAAAGGTAGCGGAATGCGAATTGAAATTGAAACGCGCAGAAGAATTGATCGGTGGCCTGGGAGGTGAATACTCTCGTTGGTCTGAATCTGCCAAAGAACTCGGCGATAGGTAAATATTTTTAGCCATTTTCAACGTCAATTCTAAAACAATTTACCACCGTATTTCAGATATTTCCGACTGACAGGAGATATAATGATAGCATCAGGAGTAATAGCTTATTTGGGACCATTTACAACACCCTTCAGAATAAAGCAAGTCGAGAATTGGGTTCAACTTTGCACGAAGCTCAAAGTAGTTTGTACGCAAAATTTCCAACTTCGCGATATTCTCGGCATACCAGTTTTGATAAGAGCTTGGAATATTTTTGGACTCCCGACGGATGCTTTCTCAGTGGACAATGGAATAATTGTCAAGTAAATTATTTAATTGTTTTAAATTTTATCGAAACCTTACGCTTAATGTTTTTTATTCCTGGTAGGAATGCAAGACGGTGGCCACTAATGATTGATCCGCAAGGACAAGCAAATAAGTGGGTCAAGAATATGGAAAAAGAACATAATCTGGGCATAATAAAACTCACTCAAAATGATTATCCGCGAGTATTGGAAAACGCGATTCAGTTTGGCATGCCAGTCCTGCTTGAAAATATTAATGAAGAATTAGATGCTCTTTTAGAACCTGTACTTCTCAAACAAACTTTCAAACAAGGAGGTGCTTTATGTTTAAAGCTTGGCGATGCTGTTATTGAATACAATCAGGATTTTAGGTAATTTTTTTTATAAGAAATTACCAACTTAAAACTTTACGTTTATCATTAATAAAAAAAAAGAAAAAATCATTTTTCAGAATGTACATAACAACGAAACTGAGAAATCCACATTATTTACCGGAAGTTGTTGTAAAAGTAACTCTAATTAATTTCATGATCACGCGCAGTGGTTTGGAAGATCAGCTTTTGGGTATAGTCGTAGCAAAAGAAAGACCAGATTTAGAATCAGAGAAAAATTCGTTAATTATACAAGGAGCTGCTAATAAAAAGTAACTAACTTTTCGTAAATATATAACTAAAACTATAAGACAAATGGTTTTTTTCCTAACTGTATTTAATTTTAGGTTGTTAAAAGAAACAGAAGACAAAATCCTGGCTTTACTTGCTTCAGCCGAAGGAGATTTACTTGAAGATGAAGAAGCTATCGGTATTTTGAGTTCTTCAAAGAATTTAAGCAATGAAATCCAAGTTAAGCAAGCAGCGGCTGAAATTACAGAAAAAACTATTGACACTACTAGATTAGAATATTCACCTATCGCCGTTTTCAGTGCTATTCTTTTCTTTACTACGAGTAAGAAATTATATGGCTATTACTCTAGAAAAATTCTTACAATCGCTAATCAATATAAATTAATTTACTTTCTAACAGCTGACCTTGCAAATATCGATCCGATGTACCAGTACTCCTTGGTATGGTTCGTTAACCTCTTTCAGTTAGCTATCGATAACACAGAGCCAGTGGAGCAGGTAGAAGCTCGAATAGAGGATCTCAAAAAATATTTCATGCGATCTCTGTACGAAAACATTTGCAGATCATTGTTTGAAAAAGATAAACTATTGTTTTCCCTTCTGCTAGTCGTTAATTTATTGCAAAGTGAAAATAAATTATCGAATTCCAAATGGTTGTTTCTATTAACTGGCGGTGTTGCTCTCGCAAATCCTCATAAAAATCCAACTACCTGGTTACCTGTTCAAGCTTGGAATACACTCTGTAGATTAGATGATATTCCAGCTTTTCAGGTTTAATACATTTTTGCTATTATTTAAATAGTAAAAGTATGATTTTTTACACATTAAATGCTTTGTATTATTTAGGGAATTCGAGAGAATTTTGAAGAGAAACCGGAGGAATGGCAGAAAATATATGACTCTAAAGAACCACAGACATTGAAGTTTCCTAGACCATATTCAATGTTACCTCCATTTGACAGAATTTTAGTGTTAAGGTGCATTCGACCAGACAGAGTAGTACCGGCTGTGCAGGCTTTTGTAGAATGTAAGCAGGCGTTTTTTCATCCAAAAACAAAAAGCTCTAAAAATATAAAATCTAAACACTTTGTTTTCTTTTCACAGCTGAACTTGGTGCTGAATACGTCGAGCCTCCACCGTTTGATTTAGCCGCTCCATTCGCTGATTCGAACTCTTGCATTCCACTGATATTTATATTGACACCGGGTGCCGATCCAATGCAGCTGCTACTCAAATTTGCAGATGATCAAGGTTTTGGAGCTAAACGATTGTTTTCACTATCACTTGGTCAAGGTAACAATATTATATTTATTTGTATTATTTGTATCAAAAAGTTATTCTTTTTTGTTTTCTACGTGAAATTCAGGTCAAGGTCCAATAGCCGTCGAAATGATTAACGACGGCGTAAGAGACGGTAACTGGGTAGTACTTCAAAATTGTCACTTAGCCAAAAGCTGGATGGGCACTTTGGAAAAGCTTTGCGAGGGTTTACTTCCGGATACAATTCACCCAGATTTCCGACTCTGGCTGACCAGTTATCCGGTCGATCACTTTCCCGTATCGATCCTTCAGACCTCGATAAAAATAACAAACGAACCGCCAAAAGGTCTTCGCGCCAATATTATCAAATCATACATGAGTGATCCTATAAGTGATCCGGAGTTCTTCGAAGCTTGTGAACAGCCCGAGGTCTTTAAAAAACTTCTGTTCGCTCTGTGTTTCTTCCACGCCAATATTCAAGAAAGACGAAAGTTTGGACCAATTGGTTGGAACAGACCGTACGAGTTTAACGAGACGGATTTGAGGATTAGCGTATTGCAGCTGCAAACGTTTTTGAATCAGTACACTGATGTTCAGTACGAGGCGATATTATATCTGACTGGCGAGTGTAATTACGGTGGTAGAGTAACCGACGATTGGGACAGAAGGACTTTGTTGGCTATACTCAAAACATTTTACAACAGGTAAGTTGATATAAAAATTTTCCAATGGTTCAACATTAAAAAGAAACCTTTTTGCTATAGGGAGTTGGTGGAATCAAAAATGTATTACTTTGATCCAAACAGTGATATTTATTACTGTCCTAATTTTAAAGAATATGAAGCTTTTGTATCATACCTAAGAAAATTACCCATAAACACAGAACCTAGCGTTTTTGGACTTCACGAGAATGCAGATATTGTTAAGGATAATCAAGAAACAGAACTTCTCTTTTCGTCACTATTACTTACACAAGTACGTATATTTTACTTTTCAAATTTTATAAATATTTGCAAATTTAAAAAAAAAATATTTTTTTGTTGTCACTTTGCGATAGGATCGTCTGGTAAGAATCATTAAATAAATTTAATTTTAATTTTAATTTCTTTTTAAACAAAAAATAATTTTTGTTCATTTATTTATCTGCATCAGGATTTGTGGTTAAAAAAGGTGATGTACTCGTACAAATAAAATTATAATTCGCTTTATATCCTTTTACGTAGTGTAGGGTAATTTTGAAGGCACTTTATGTAAATAACATTATTTATCACTCTGTATAAGCTTAAGGCATCCTTGCATTTAAGTCTGTGCTTTATTTTAAAATAATGCCACGATCGATTAAAATAAATTTTAATTCTATAGGAAAATGTACGAGGCGATGATGATACAGCTACGGACGATGAAATCGTTTATAAAATTGCCACCGACATTATAGATAAACTACCGGAGAACTTTAACATAATACTCGCAGGTGAAAAGTATCCGACCTCTTACGATCAAAGTATGAATACTGTATTAGTTCAAGAAATGGGTAGATTTAATAAACTCCTGTCTGTCGTCAGAACTAGTCTTATAAATGTTTGCAGAGCAATAAAAGGTAAAATAAAATTTAGATAAATTTTTGAAAAAATACAAAGCTCATAATATACAAATAATTTTTAGGAGTTATTGTAATGTCCTTTGAGCTCGACCAAGTATTCGTTGCATTACTTTTGGGAAAAATTCCAGACTTGTGGATGCAAAGCTCATATCCTTCTCTTAAACCACTTCCCAGTTACATCGATGATTTCTTAGCGAGATTGGACTTTTTACAGGTGAGATAAATATTTGTTCATAAATTATTGTTTGAAAGACAATATAAATTTATATAAAATGATAAATTTCTAGAAATGGTACGACGATGGTCCTCCATCAACGTTTTGGCTGTCGGGATTTTATTTCACCCAAGCTTTTTTGACTGGAATCCAACAAAACTTTGCCAGAAAATACCAAATTCCTATTGATCTTTTAATCTACGATTTTAAAGTCTTGAGAGAAACTGTTATAGAAACTCCTCCAGACGATGGTGTTGTCGTCTACGGACTATTTTTAGACGGAGCTCGATTTGACAGGGATCAAATGGTTATCGAAGAGAGCTTTCCTAAAATACTATTTGACGAAGTACCTTACGTAAGTCCAATATATTTGTAATTTATAATATTTTCACTCTAATATTTAGTTATTCGATTACATCAAAAATACGAATAAAAACATTTTCTAGATCTGGATGATACCTAAAAAGAAGGATGATCTAGTAGAAAAGGATATATACTTGTGTCCTTTGTACAAAACTAGCGAAAGACGAGGAACTCTTTCAACAACAGGGCATTCTACAAATTTCGTTATTACCGTGAAACTACCAACTGCGAAACCCTCAGATCATTGGGTAATACGAGGTGTCGCATTACTTTGTCAATTATCATTGTAATTTTATTGACATTATAAAAAATGTAAATAATAAGTTGAAAGAGTAAATGGAGAAAGAGTTAAAATTTCTACTCCATAAACTGTTTTTTTTTCATTTCCCCCTCAAACTAGAGTTTTGTAGGAATAATTTTCTTGAAAAAATAATGCGCTTCATAAAATCCAAATAAAAAAAAATTTATTTTAGTCAAATCAAGCAATTATATAAAAATATACTTAAAACGTATTTTAAAATAACTAAATAAAAATCCGACTCGGATTAAAATTGTACCTGATTTAAAATTATTGCATGATTTTTAGATTAGTCTTATACAAATTGATTATTAAAATTATGAAACAAGATTATTATCCGTTAGTCTTAAGCGACGTCTACACCAATTGGATATCGCATTTGTTCGCAAAAAGTGCATAGTATAAATGTAGGCAGGTGTTGCCGCAATTCGACGTCGAAAAAGGAACCCGAGGACTACAATTGAACATGACAACATAGATAATAAGATGCCCACTGGAAATGAAAAAAATAATTTTTGAAATTATTTCAATTAAATTCACAAGATAAATAGTAAGAATTCAACATTACCTAGATGGATCAACTTTGATCCATTTGGTGTATCATTGTCGTTTACGACAACTATATCAGCTCTTTTGTCAGATGTATTCATTGGTTTACACATAGTTCTTGAAAACCATGCTATGTCTATGTGACAATCTCCACTCTAAAAATGAATCAGTTTACCATTAGCAAAAACTAAAGTTAAAAATCAGATTTAAGATTCGAGCTTTAAAAAATATATAAAAAATTAAAAACTATATGAGATTCGAATTTTTTTTACTTACATCTAACAAAATTGGAAATATACTGCTTACTATATTACATTTTATACTCAAAGAAGATCTTGGATTTGACCCTGAAAATTCAACGAAAATAGTTTTAAAGCGAATTAAATATAACTATTTTTAATTTACGCACCATCTGAACATTTCGTTCCATTATAGAATTCAAATTGAATAAGATCATTTGTATAATCAGTTATTATGCTTAAATTTGTGCCATAAATTACTTTGTCATCGCAAATGTAAGAACCATTGCAAGTATCATGTCCCCCGCAAATGTGAATGTCGTAGGTTTTATTAGTCTTTCTAGATGCCTAATGATAATAAAAAATTAAGTTAAAATAATTGAATAGAAAAATAAATGTCTGTAAATAATAATATTTACTTATAAAATAGTATTTCCACTTAATGATGATAAGTCATAAGCATCACCAATTGCATTAGTAACTGTACAATTATCCCTATTTAACGTTGCGGTAACTTTACCACAGGCGTACTTCGTTCTCCATTCGAAAGAATAGGTGCAATCAGTATAATTTTTAAATTCCGGGAAACCCTGAAAAAGGACAAATCTATAGAAACAGTATAAAATTTAGCACTCGAAAACAAAAGTTTTACTAACGTCTTCGTAATGTCTATCACACACAAATATAATATGCGTAGATAAGCTTTTATTAGGGTCCTCCTCACAGTAGGAACCATCTTCGTATTTCAGCAAAACGCGTGCAGGATCTAAATGACGAAGATGAATGTCTGGAGCTCCTAAGCTCTGTAAATAATAAAATTCAAAATCTAAATTACGTGCCTGCATTAAGTGGGGGCAAAAAATGAAGCTATTCAACTTACAATTCCCTTGCTCAAGTCGTCATTCTTATTTAAAGGAACCATACAAGCAGCAACTCCGCGAGGACACGTGGAATTGTCTTCGTGTATCAAGTGATGGCAAACGTTCAAATGAAATTCGCTATCGTTAGTTTTAACGACGTAATTATCAAGAACATTAGTCAAGTGTGAAAAATTAATGCCATCAGTGCCGGTCGAGCAGGATATTTCGCAAACTAAATCCGTCATCCAGGTAAGATTCAAATGGCAGCCTTTCTCTTCGATCGTTATTATGTCTTCCGTGCCGCAAACAAACGTTACAGTCGTGTACTTTTTCATACCTTTACCGCAAGTATGACCGTTGGTGTAGTTTAGATAAACGCCGTTTTCAGTCCATGTAAGCCCGCCGTTTGACATTCCGCCTGATATTCCAGTCGAGGAATCACTGTCGGACAGTTTGCAAAGACCTAAAATATCGCCATGCAAAAATTATAATCTAATGTTAAAGGATTAATTATTGCCAATAAAAAGAATCGATACTCTTGAAAAATTTACTCAAGCTTCAAAATTTAAATTTCATCTTATCGCATTCCCTTCGTAATTTAAATAAATTAAACAGAGTCGATTACCTGATCCTGCTTTGCATTTATTATTTCGCAATTCGCTGCACACCGAAAATTCATAAGCAGCATCGTTACTTTGGATGGTGAATACTCTATGTGCCAAAACAGTCAAATCGTACTCGAAGTCAGTTATGGGGTCTTTCACGGTACAAAATTTTTGACTGCGAACACTCTGGGTTTTTAAACGCTCCTCGCTGCAAGCAGCTCTTGTTTTCCAAATGAACAGATAGTGGCATTCGTTCGATCCTCCTATGTATTCAGGTTGAGAATTCGTCTATAAAAGGATAAAAATTTGTTAATTTATTAGAAAATGTACATAAGGGCAGAAGTAAGTTTATTTACCGGTGCAAATAGATCGCAAATGTACGTTATCGAAGATCGGATCACTCCGCTTATACCGTTAGCCTTGCAAATCGTTCCACCAACAAATTCAGTTGCCAAGAGTCCACCCTGCCTTATGATTCTCGAACCCTCCAGTTCCCCTATGCTGTAATAGCTGGAAAAGATTTTTGTATATTATCAATATATCTAAGTTAAGTACTAAAAATAAATAAAGTATATACTTTGCAGTCGAGTGGTTAGATTTGTCAATCAAACATATCGCTGTATCGGCATCACAACCGGCGTAGTGTTCCCCGAATATCAGCGAGTGGCAAACGTTTAAAACAGCAGTAACGTTGGGATGTATTTCCACCTCGTAGTTGTTCGCGTAATCCGTTAGTGAACTGAGATCGTAGTGTCCAGAATTATCGGCCAAGCTACATTGGGTCTGTTTCCTCTCGGCGCAAGCGGCCATCGTGTCCACGATTAAATATATGTAGCAGTGATTTTCCGGATTCTAGAAAAAAAAGATCATTTAGGTTTTTTGCGATTATTCTGTTTAGCCGAGAGCGTTTAATGCATATTCCTTACAGCGCTCAAATCCCAGTCGATCGAAGTTTTATCCCCCATCGTAAAGTCACAGTGCATTTCGAGAATTACTTCGTATCTATGGGTTCCATTACACTCATCGCCTAAATAGTTAAAAGTGATTTTTCCCTTCGTAATATCAACGAATGGGCGATCTTTGCCTGCGATTACGTAAATATATTCAAGTTTTCAAAATGGATGTTTAAATTTGTATATATTCAATTGTATTGTATAAATAAAAACTAACGTACCGACTCCAATTTCCTCTCCATTTTTGTGTAAACAAATTGAATACCCATCTTCACCTTTGCAAGGCTTTACTAACGGTCGACAGAAATGTAGCCTTAAAAAGTCCCTTTCGTTTAATCTAATTTTACTGTCATGTAAATCATTTGATAGTCCAAAAAAGTTAAAAATATACGAATCTTCAGGTGACTTTACTATGCAATAATCATCCTAAAAATTTTTAATTTAAAGTTAAAATAAATATATTTTACTTTAATATAAATCTTACTTGTAAATTTGGAGGCGGCGATACCATTACAGACGAAACATTTTTAAAAGAAAGTAGCGTTAAAAATAAAATAATTAAGGACTTCATATTAAAATTAAGCACAATTAAAATCAGTATTAAAACACAGCACCTCACGGGTAGAGCGTTCGCAAGGTAATAAGTTCGGTAAACATTCTGTATGTCTTTCAAACGCAGAAAATTTCGGAACAACAACACCTAGATCAATTATGAAATCAAAATATGAAGCACCAATAAGAAGTAAAAGTAATTTTCTAATTTAGATATTGTATCATTAATTCTTTTGAATAATTGTAGATTTTTTGAACGACATTTAATTCATTCATTTAAGAATTTCATTTACTTGGTTTAATTGACAATCGATAGTAGGAAAAAAACTTCTTTAACGGCGGTTCGTTTTCATTTAAAAATAAAATGATATTAAACATTTTAACAAAATTGTTTATATTATATATTACGCGATTTAAAAATTCAAAATTGGCAAACAATCAAAAAGCACATATAAAGCTGTAAGAGGTTTGAGATTTTAACAAAAAAAAAAAATAATGCAGTATTACACCTCTCTCGTACAATAAAATGTTAAACCCATTACATACGTAATAAATTTAAATTTTTTGAATCAAACATTAATTAATGTTTTTTTAAATTATCCTTCGTTCTTTATATCATTTTAAATGTCATTGGATATATAAGCAATTTACAAAGGCACTTTTGTAAATTAACATAAATAACTTAACTTTTATAGTGACACTTCGTACATCAAATACATTATATTAAAAGTTTCGTCAAAAATGTTAGTATGTAATCGTTTATCAGGAAATGTAACTGATACGTTTTAAAAGAAATAAAATATTTGAATTTAATATTTTCGATTTATTTTTTTATATTTTCAGAAAATTTTGATTTTAAAAATAACTTATTATTTTTCTCAAAAATTATATTTAGAAAAGTCGTATTTACATCTGAAAAATATATCGTTATATATACGGTTTTCATTTAATCTATGACAAAAACCTACGAAATTTCCGTACAAATATCAATGATTGCGCGTGTATTATTTGTACGTATGGTTCGACATGTGTCATAGTGGTTGTAGTGGGAGTTTAAGTATTCATTTCATAATAAATAAAGTTTTATTCATCACTATAAATCATTTTTATATTTTTGAGTACTACTTTTAATAAATCTATAATTGTGCCACGTCACAAATAGAGAAGATTAATAAATAGTCCTCATAATTGTTTAAGATTTAACATTTTATACTTTGTAAACGTTAATTCTGATAAGATTTATTTACTTAAATTCAATTCAGAACTTGTTAAAGTAAAATCTAAAAGGTACTAATTAATTTTATTTGTAGATCACTATTGGTATTATAGATTTTTAAGTACTCAAAACATTTTAAACGACATGAATTCATTCATCGTTTCAAACGTTTCGAGTACATAAAAATCTATAATACCAATTGATCTTCTATTTTTTCTCAGCGAAAATGTAGAAAAAAGTTAAGCATCTGTCATCGTTTCTATAGGCATTGTTTCTAAAAGTATGTACTGTGATTACAGTACTTGCATACGTATATGTGGAATAAGTAACACATCGAATCCGTGTGTGCAGCGGGCGCGGCGAACCTCCTACGTCCCTGAGCTAGCAGCGCGAGACATCTTTCGCGTGCACACCGCACGGCGCAGACGCGAGCTCCCCATCGTCGTTCCATAATTCAAAGATGGCCGCTGTTCTACTGCTAGATTACTGTGTCACGTCAACCCCTTGGCGATCTTGAGAAGGAAACGATCGGCTCGGCTCAGCGCTCAACTGGACAGGGTCTTCGAGCTCGAGGCCGTTTTGGGGAGAAGAGAGGCTGCAGGCCCCAGCCACTTGTCGAGCGCAGCTCTAACATGCTTTAATCGCCGCCTGGAGCCTTACCATGAATTGTCATCAGATACTCAGCGGAGCTTGCAATGCGGGCGACCGCTGCTACGCCGTCGGCTCAGTCGAGGGCATATCCTTTACCGTGAGTCTTCGGCTTTGCCTGTCATTGCTTATTTCCTCTTGAATAATTAACCATTGACATCCACAATTACTCCTTCGTGTGAGTTAGAGAGAGAGAGAGAGAGAGAGAGAGCTTTTCCTTTGGGGAAAAAATAGTCGATATCGCGCGCGCGACGTGCAGTACGCGCGCGACGCAAGGAGTGAGAGAGAGACAGAAGGGCCTGCCTTGCACTCCACGACTGTCAGCTGATTGAATGCGATTTTTTCCTTTTTGCCTACGTCGAGGCGGGATTGCTTTCTGACCCTGAGCTAATGAGTATGTCGTTTTCTATTTGGTTTCAAGGCCTATGCTGCTGGATGCAACATTGTCATTCTTGCCAGCAACTTCGAAAGGGTGCAGATCATCCCTGGAGCAGTGCACAATTACATAAGGATCAGCTGCCTGGATTGTAGCACCGACACTGGCAAAATTGCTGCTGCATATGAGAATCAAGTCTGCATTTTCGAGCCAACGCCACTTATTCATAGCAATTGTTCTCATGTAAACTCTTGTTTTTTAACGTTAAAAAAGTATTATTTGATTGTTTGGTGGCTAATTGATGAATTGATTTATAGCAATTAGAGTATCGCTGGGTTCAAACTGGTAGCTTGCAGACTGAATCTAACATTAGCTCATTATCATGGAATTTAGAGGGAACTCGACTATTGACAGGAGGCGAACTTTTACAGTTATGGCACCAGAATATCATGCCTTTTCAAGAAGAACATAGTAAGTCTTGTTTTAATTAATATTGTTAAATCAAACAACCTTATTATTATACATCTATATTAAAGATTTAGATATACTGATTTTATTTGCACATACAAGTTATTGTTCAATATCTCAGTGGTATTTTATAATATTATCTATAGCAGCAAAGCAGAAAGCAATACCCGCTGAAGAGCCTTCAAACGCTGCTGGGGAACAAACTGTGTCAGGGCACACTTCACAAGATCGTGAGTTCATTCGTTATAATGAATGAACCTTCTCTTTTTGACGTACTTAAAGCACGTTTTACTATATTTATTTTTTATAGCAGCTGTCTGTTTTTAAAATTTTATCATGAATTGGTATTATTTACATCATCATCATCATCATCATCATCATCATCTTCATCAAAAATATTATTAAATCTTCTAATAATTCATACCTAATTGCGTCTGAGCATGTTATGAATATTGACACTGACTTTATCAATTTTTTTAAGCTTACAGGCTGTGCAATTGCTTTAATTTAATTGAATTTTATTTAATTAATTTTCATTTACTTAATAAGCTTTGCAGATGGTTCCATAAAATTTTTGTGATTTATTTCACAAACTGGCAATACTATTTTTATTTTATAATATAATCTTTCTTTTGATATATGTTCAATTTCTGAAGATGCTAATAAATCTGCCCTTTATAGCTGGAACAGTAACATTTTCCATTGGAGGAGAAGCTGAAAGTCCACAGCCTTCAGAATCAAATTTGGCTAGTGAATCAGGAGGATGGACTTGTGTATGGAAATGTCGCACTGCCACACCAGTACATTTAATGAGCTTCAGTCCTGATGGCACTCTTTTTGCAACAACAGGAATGAATGACAGATTAGTTAAAATTTGGTTTGAAAATAAAACTTGTAAGTTACAGAAAACATTATTGTATTATTTAAACACTTTAATATCCATAATTATATGTATTTTGTGCTTTTTAATAGTATTCCCTACAAAAAGTATTGACCATTCAACCTTCAGTCAGCCAGTTGCAAGTGATAGTTTTAGTTTTGTCTATGTTGCACATCCAAGGGCTGTAACTCATATTTCATGGCGAAAAACTAGCAAATACATGCCAAAGTAAGAAAAATTATTAAAATTTTAACAGTAACAATACTTTTATAAAATAATTATTTTCATCACTAGGGGTTCAGTATCAAACATGTTGGTAACTTCGTGTCGAGACAATATTTGTCGCGTTTGGACAGAGACCATTCCACCAGATATTGAAGGCTTAGCGAATATGAGTCAGTTTGAAGGATCTGATAGACACGGCCATCATGGAAAACATCGACATCACAGCATGCACAAACATCGTTTTATGCAACGTTTGAAGCATATGAAGTAAACTTTTTTTCTATTTTATTGTCTATTAATAACTTAATAATTAAAAATATTTAATTTCAACACTGATTTTTTCAGAACTTGTTTTCATATACGCCGACATGCAAAGCAGCAACAACATCAAGCAGGTCACTCGGCGCCTACTTTACCCACTTTACCGTCGACTTATTCAGTTCATGATTTTCATAATAATTACCAAAGTACCGGGCATTACCCTGGGATGCATTTTCATTTAGCAGCAAGTATTAATGCAGAAACTGGTAAGAATGAATATCATTATTTTTAATTTTTATTACCTTCAAATAATTTAATTAATCTTGTAGATATTCCATTAGTCCCAAGTTTGATCACCGATGATCCAGATAGAGAACCAAATTTTATTTTGCATTGGTTGAACAATAAGGAAATGGAATTTACTATGCAGGCTGAAAATATTTTACAGGTAAAAATTTAATTACATTCGAATAATGTTTACATTCTGAAAAATTAACAGATTTAATAATATCAGTATTCATAATGTTCTAGGAACTTACACGAAAAGTAGTAGAAAAAGAAGAAGGCATGCATAATCATCCAGATACGGATCATGTTGATCATGATTCAGAAGATGAGCACACGCCAAGTACGTTTTAATTATATTTGTAAACTTTACTGTATTGCCTACTTTGCTTTAAAAAGTGTTTTATACATTGTTTACATTCATGTTTCATAATTACGATTATTCGTTAAACAGTGTTATAATTTTCGTAAAGTACAAACATCTAAGTTTATCACAATTTCATAATGATCATAACCGTTATTATAAAAAATGTGTCATATTGGGTATTTGTTATATAAATTATTCGTATGAAAAATCAATTTGTCAAAATTCATTCTGGAATTGGTTGCACGAAATTCACGTAAAGATGCTTTCATTGCACGTTGCATGTTGCATGTTGCATGTGGGGTTGAAAATATTACTCAGGCAGCATCTTATCGTGTTATGGTATGGTGCGACCAACAGAAAAAGGAACCCGACACTCAGCCACTCAGAAAGCAAATATCGGTGGTCGAACGACAAGTCAGGAGGAACACAGTAGCGATGAACATCATACGGCACATACAACTTCGTCTCATCATAGCCTTCCTCATAGTATCCATTCTCACCAAAGTCTTAGGTAAATATATTCTGGAAGTTTTGATTTCTTTTCTTTAGATTTTGGTTTTTCCTTTGTTTTAATTATTTATTTTTAATTACTTTTGGTTAGTTTTGGTGATTTAATTTAATTTTTTTAAAGAGTGTACTACTAAGAAAATTTCTCATATTTTTCAAGTAAATTAAGATTTATAGGTTTTCTAAGTAAATTTATTAATATCTAAATATAAAAAATTGATTACTTTTTACATCAAAGTTAATTTTGTAAAAGCAAGAGATTCAACTTTATCACATTTTAGAAAGAAAGATTAATAATTCAGATTATGAGAAACTAAAAATAAATGTTTTTGCAGTAACACAACTTCAATAAATTCTATAGCAACGGATGCAACAACGACTAATCAAGTGCCAGATTCTTTGGACACAAAAATAGAAACACTTCTCCGCGACTGGCATCACAATCCTGATCTTCTGTTCTCTATTCATCCAATAGACGGAAGTTTTTTAATATGGCATATCGAATGGTTAGACGAATACCACCCGGGCTCATTTCGTCAAGCTCAAATCTCCTTCTCTACGCGAATTCCAAATGCTTTTCCTTTAGGCGACGCTTCTACTATGAGTCACAATGTGTCTATGTATTCACATAACACTGGCGGTCCCCTACTTAATATCCGCGAAGTCGCCAAGTCTTCCACGGTTAGTAAGCCCTCGGAAGCGGCAGACTCGACGACACCTCTACCGAGCTTGATCGAGCAGGACGAGGATCAGTCGACATTAACGTCGAGGGCAGGCCAAGAACTGTTAAAAAGTGTTCAGAACGGAGGCGAGCAACACCCTACTGGCACTACTGCGCAGAACGGACCGACCACTGAGGCCCAAAAACATGCAAATGAGAATGTTAATGACATGCTGGCACATCCCAGTCCTATGGTTTCAATGGTTTCCAAACACGCTAATGGCACTTTGAACCTCTGGCAGTTGACATTTGCCGATAAAACTAAGTTTTCACAGGTAAAAGTATAAACCTCGGTGTTTGTACAGATTAATTAAAAAAAATTGCAATTGAATTGCTGAAGTTGCTTCTTTTTTTTAGGTTTTGAGTATAGGACACGCATGTAGAGCATCTGGCCACCGTTTTCGCGTCAACGACATCACTTGCCACCCAGTGTTGCCATTGCTGCTCACAACTTCTCATCACAATATTCCAGACTTTTCTCCTCAATCTGTTAGCAAAATAGGAGACGATTCGAATGGAGTTAAGTCTGAGCATACAACGCACAAAGACGTGATGTCACCAACAGGTTTCTGTAGCGAACTTATCCTCTGGCGAGTAGACGCTGTGGGGCCTCTTTCTAAGAGCGGTGGAGTGTCAGAATTAGCTCGTATCAATTCCCCGGAGATATCGGCCTTTAGTAACGTTGCGTGGATTCCGACACTTTTACCAAGTACAACCCTCGGTAATCTATCCAATTCGCCAAGTGCCTGCTTTGTCGCAAGCGACGGCGAGTGCTTGAGAGTTTATCAAGCTGTCATAGATGCTAGGACCTTGCTGGCCGAGGTCTCTATAAGTGAAAGGCGGAGTAGAATGATGGACTCAATGGCAAGTTTATCCAGTGATATATCTTCGGATGATGGGGTTCGACATTCCATTCATGACAGGATAAAAATTGTGTCGCAGCAGTCTACTGCAAGACCTGGATGCGTTATTCAGCTGGATGCTATAGCTGATGCCACTCATGATTGGCAAAATACGCAATTTTTACATGTATTTCAGGAGCAATTGATAACGGGGGAAAGAAACGATGAAAAACAAGCTGGAGTTGATACTTCGCTTAATGATCTAGGTAATTGAAATATTTTTTTTCTACCTGAAATTATTGAGTAAAAAATTTGCATCGATCCAAATTTCTTCTTTTAGGTTTAATGGAATCGACTCTCGATGCGATGGTAGATTTGCAGCAGTCTTCGATTTTCGAAGAACCTTTTTACATTGTAGTCCTCGAAAGGACGCAAAAGGGAACAACTGTGCACATGTGGCGATTAGTGATAGCATCTCAACCAGAAACAACCGGATTGAGTGGTTCGATGATGTATGTACCTGACTCGCAACTTGTACAGGATGAAGATGAAGAGGGAACACCAGGTCGTTTTAGTCACGCTGACGGTGGACGTAGATCGCGTAGACCCAGTCAAACTGGAAATCGCAGTCGACGCAGTAGTCAAGCTGACTATCAAGAAAATTTCCATCATAGACGTCACCACAATAGTCACGTGCTTATTACAACAACTAAAGTTTGTACACAAGATTTGCCTATTCCTGACGGAGTCGAGGTGGTTCACGCTGCTCCTGCTGCTGGACACCTTAGTAGTTCATCCATCTACCCTGCTTGTTTTGCACCTTACATCATTGTTACTGCCTGTAGTGACAGTACTGTACGCTTCTGGAATTGCAAGGTTAATATTATATATAATTATTTCTTAAAGTTTGGTTTAGTAATTAATTTTCTCAAATTGTTTTATAATTGTTCTGTGATAACAGGTTAATAAAACCAGTGAAGAAGCTAATGCACCACTTCATTACGAATGGTGTGAATGGGAGATGATTAGGAAAGATAAAGAGTCGACGATTGATATAACAGGTCAACCTTTAAATATCAGCGCTGCATACAGTGGTCGTATTGCTTGTGCTTACAAATACGGCAAGTCATTTACAAGACCCACTAAGGCTGATCCAGATTCGCGCTACGTCAATCTCTGTGTGGCTATTTACGAATGCGAAAGTACTGGTGGAAGCGAATGGATCCTTGAAGATACGATACACTTGAAGAATATACACTTGCCAAGAATACAAGTTGATCAACATTTAGATTTAAGCTACCTGTATGATAGTAGATATTTACAGAAAAAGCAGAGGCTCACTCAAGTTTTGCAAACTTTAAGTCATGAAGATGTCAGATCTCCAAGAAATGGGGAGAATGGAGGTGATAGTGCAAAAGCTGGTTTGCTGGCTGTTCCATCATTTAGTACTTTGCAGTCTTTAAGAAAGTCTATAATTGAAAATGGCAATACGTGTCCCTTAACGCAAAAGCATTTAGTGCAACTTGATTGGGTTTCGAAAGAAGATGGTTCTCATATACTCACTGTTGGTGTTGGTTCGAAAATTATGCTTTTTACTCCAGTATGCTCTGATCTCGCACAAGCTAACATGAAAGCAATGAAGGAATCGCAAAGTAGTAATAGACCTATCTTGAGGAAGACTTCATCATTAGCACAGCCTCAATTTGTTGATGAGATTCGCTGGATGAAACTAAGGAAGATTGAGCTCACAACAGCTGATGGGCTACCACCCCTACCAATGCAGATTTCTTGGGTAACATATTTACATTCATTGCATAAGTTAATTTGTGTTTCAAATACTTAATAAAATATTTTTTAAATTTAGGTAAGAGATGGAATTTTAGTCGTCGGTATGGACTCGGAAATGCACGTCTATTCCCAATGGAAACCAAGCCCTAAAAGCGACTTTTTCCATTCAAACCTTCAGCAACAAGAATCGGATGAATTCCAAGCAAGCAGAAACTTAAGAGATGAAGATTTACGTACTTTAGCACATGAGACTTCTCAAAGAAGATTGGCAAACGTATCATCCATGCCTCACTTGTCTCGTGTTAGTAGTATAAATCTGACAATGTTGGATGCAAAGAAGAAGCGTGGTATGCAGAATGAAAATGTTAGCTTAGATTACATGCCTGATTATGGATTGTTTGAAGCATCGAGAATAGCATGTCCTGTTCTTCCACAATACCATCCCAAACAACTCATGGAGTTACTTAATTCCGGCAAAATTCGTTGGGTTAAAGCAATTTTGGCACATCTCGTACGGTGCATCACCAGTTCTTGTCCTATAAGAGCAGAAGATGAAAATTTGATGAAGCCTAAAGGTGGTGGCTGGTCTAGATCGAGAACTATGTCCGTGAGTTATGTTGGTACAACTTCGCCTCTTGAGCCCAGAGGATCAAGTACTCAAATCCCAGAGGAATTGACTCTAGACTATGCGGAGATAACATCAATCTCACCTCTACCTCTTTGGACTCTGCTAATTGCTGACAAAGAAACAAATGCGACTCAACAAACTGAGGATAAGCAAGATTACAATAAATTGTTTGACGGTAACGTTGATGAAGGTGATTCTCTCGATGATATGCTTGACGAAGATTATGAGAGATCAAGGCAGAAGGATAGGCGCTCATCGGTACCTGAACGTCAAGGCATATCGCACTTTGGGCCGCGGCAGGGTCGGGTCTTATCGCGACTTCTTACACACAGTCACTTACCTGGACTTTCCAGTTTGGACCAGATGCACTTGCTAGCTTTAGCTGACACTGTTTCTACTTGCAATGTAGATTTTGCCGAGCGTTTTGCTATTGATGCTCAGAAGAGCGCGATTGCAAAGGAAAATCTCACTGGAATTCCCGAGGGTGAGGCTGTCTCCATGGACTCACTCGATGACTGCGGTTTGAGGTTCCTTCTAGCTATGAAGCACTATAACTACCTGATTCGATGTCTTCCCTTGGCGCAACGTGCACAATTTCAAAAACAGGGTGTATCTACAAACAACCTCGTCTGGGCTTTTCATTCGGAATCTGAGGAAGAGCTGCTGGGTCTGATACCGTCATACGCTAAATCGCAACCGAAATGGTCAGTACTCAAGGAACTTGGTGTAGGTTGGTGGATCACGAGTATGGCTGCTCTTAAACGATGCGTGGAAAAAATTGCTAAATCGGCGTTTCAACAGCACCAAGATCCTCTTGATGCAGCCATCTACTATTTAGCAATGAAGAAAAAGAACTTGCTTTGGGGATTGTTCAGAAACAAGAGGGACGAGAGAATGAGTACATTCTTTTCAAACAACTTTACTGAAGACAGGTGGCGAAAGGCTGCATTGAAGAACGCTTTTGCTTTGCTTGGCAAGCAGCGTTTCGAGCATGCTGCGGCGTTCTTCTTACTTGCAGGAGCACTGAGAGATGCTATAGATGTTTGCCTAAACAAGCTTAATGATATCCAACTAGCAATGACAATTGCAAGACTATATGAAGATGATATGACTTCGACCAATTTCAAAAGGTTGATGTATGAGGAAATTTTGGGATGTGACAAAGATGGAAACAATCAGGACATTAACAAAGCACATCCCGATCCTTTCCTTCGCAGTATGGCTTTATGGATTCTTAAAGATTATTCAGGTTCTTTGAATACATTATTATTGACTAACGTTGGAACATTGCATCCACAGTATAACGATGAGTCTGATAAACCGGAAGGTTCTACAGGTAAAATAAATTTATACTATAAAAATTTATACTATAAAAATTATATAATTTAATACATCAATTTAATAATACATTTTTGTTTCAGCTAATCCTAACGTTTTTAACTTTTATGTTTATCTACGTACCCACCCACTACTTATACGACAATATATTGCATCTACTGCTCAAGACAAGAAGAAGGGCCATTCTGTTGTTATTTCTGGTTTCAGCTACGGTACAGAAACAAAAACTCAACAAGATAAACAGCTTACGCTAGAAGATACTATAACTCCTTTGGAAAGGCAGCTTTATTTCACAACAGCCCATGCACATTTCAAAGCTGGCTGTCCGGCGCTCGCTTTGGAAGTTTTATCTAAATTACCAAGTAAAGTTATGGATACAAATAATGAAGATTCTCCCAGTATGTATTATTTTTTCTTTTTTTAGATCATTAGTATTATTTTACATCATTTTTTCTAATTCTTATCATTTACAGGTCTTCTAAATAGTCCAAGTAAGACTAGAGCACAAAATATTGAAATAGATACAGGTATGATAAGTTGGGAAGACAATATTAAAAGTTCCGCTCAAGATTCAGCTTCTGCATTGGACTGGTCCCAGCCTGTAGTTAAGGAATCTGATGAATTAGTATTAAACTGGGATGACGATCCAGCAGACGCAGAAGATGACGAGAGTCCTCCTATGAGCATGAAATTAGATAAGAAAAAAGAAAGTATAGATATAGACAAAGAAGGTAAATCTTATTTTAACAATTTTTGTATGTGTTTCTAAAATCTTGATGTTTAACGTGTATCTTGATATTAATCAATAGTACCAGAAGATCCAGAAAAGACAAACGGTCAATTAGATATAATGGCTCAGCAGCTTAAATTCGTGGCGTGCCTAAAAATATTAATGGAGGAATTATCTACATTAGCTACTGGTTTTGAAGTTGATGGAGGACAACTACGGTATCAATTATATGTCTGGCTTGAAAGAGAAGTTGACGCTCTCCGACAATTATGCAATTATAGTGCCAATACTGACGGAGATGTTATTAACGCATCCGAATGTAAGAGATAAAAACTGATAATTTATTAGTTTAAATTAGAAATACTTTACTAATTAATTAACATTCTTTTATTTAGATGACAGTGGTATGATTGACGAAGCACCTCCATCATACAGACCAGGTGAACAACCAACACTCCATGAAATTTTAGTTGCAGAAAAGTTAGATTTCGAAGCGAAAGTCCAAAGAGCAGCCAAAAGAAAGAAGTGGCTAAAAGCTAACGAGACATTATTAAGAACGTTGTTATCTTACTGCTCTCTTCACGGAGCTTCAGGAGGTGGCCTTGCGTCTGTGAGAATGGAATTGGTATTGCTTTTGCAAGAGTTGCAACAAGAAAAAACGCAGCAACAATTGCTGAGTCCACTTCCTTTCCCTACAACTTTACCATTGCTAAGTGCGAGCGTTGCGTGCAATAAAACAGTAGTAGCTGATCCAGTTCGTCACTTGCAATCCCTTGAGCACGATATGCTGCAAACTATAGTGGAATTAAGAAATCCACCAATGCCTCATAAAAATACGCATTACTGTGAAGTTTTTATTTTGCGAGATTTGGCCGTTGCTCTTAGTGCATGTATCTATCAGTCTCTTTGCGACTCTGACACGTTCGTTAATAAACATCAACAATCTGACAGGTACTATTTGTTTCTGTAATTTTTATCATATTTTTATATTATTATTTTAGTTTTATTTAAAGTTTTTATTAAAACCTAAAAAATTATAGATTGTAATTCAAAATGATATTTTACAGTTTCCCTGCAGTTTCTGAAGTTGAAGCTTTCTCAGGAGGCCATCTAGTTGCATCGAGCAGGTCTCAAAGACGGTATTCTACAGATGACAGTGTTTGCATAACAACTTCACCTAGTAAATGGCCAGGTGTAACCAGTTTGCGAGCATTGTTAGCTCGTGAAAAAGATGAAGATACGCCGAAACTAAATATTCTCTTATGCGAAGCTTTCGTTGCAACTTATATGAGTTTATTTGTTTATGCATTATCAAGTTGTGATAGTCACATCCTGTATAGACTTGTTGGACATCATTTTGACAATAATACGTGGGCGTGTCTTTTTGGCGGTGGCGTAAAGAAACTTTTAAGAGTCGCTAGTACTAGTGGACAGGTACGTTAAATATAGAAATTAATCAATAATTTTAGATATCTTCTAAATATGTCTACGTAAGTAGTGAAGTCATGCTATTCCTATGTATGATGCATTTTTTTTAAACAGAGCGGTGGATCAATGAGCATTGAACGCTCGGACAGCATAACTAACGAAACTCAAACTACTACTAGTGGAGTCTGGAATACCATGACCTCGTTAACTAAACAACGAGTTAAATTAAATATGAAGCTATTAGGGCAATTTACGGGCCAACAACCAAATATGAAAGAGGATAAACCTACATATAGAGAACAATTTGTTTCTCCCCAAATGAGCATGATTTCATATTTTCTTATGAAGGTAATAAAAAATGAAATTTCAAAATATCAGTTTTGTTTTAATAACGACAATTTTTGCACTCACAGCCGCGAATGGAGGGTGAAATGGCGATAGAAATTGATTACGACTCTTCAGACTCAGCAGTTTCAGACCTTGATTCTTCTGAAGACGAAGACGATGTATTTGATACGAATACAAAGCCAAAGAGTAAACCAAAGGATAATACTGAACATACAAATCCAAATTCATATAGCTGGTGCGTAATGAGATTAGCAATAGTCAAAATTTTACAGCAGCAGTTGCAAGATTTCTTGAATGTAGCTGGAATAGAAATGCAAGGTAGTAGATTTCTATTATTCTTTTACATAAATGTTTGAAAGAAATATATATATATATATATATTGTTAAAAATAGTAAATTGATTATATAATAAAATAATAACTGCTTTTCCTTTAGAATTACCTGTTAGTAGTCCTTTAATACACGGTACATTAGGGATTGTGGTACAATGGCAGGAAAGCTTGCGTGAAGAGTTAGAGTTGAAAGGACCACCACCTGGTAATTATATACCAGGCTGTGCTCCAGATCCTCTTCCGACTCCAGGAAAGCCTGCAATTCACAAGTATCGTTCGTTACTTGAAAAAGGCAATACTCCATTTAAGTAAGTCAATATGTTATTTTTAATAGACTATTTTTCCTATGTTCTAGAAAATTATTCACTATTATATTGATTTTCAGTACTCGAATGGCCTCTGCAGCACCTGCAAATAGACTATGGTGTTATTTAGTGAGACAAGAGTCTGTTCAAGACATTTTTATACGAGCAGTATTTGGAAAGCGAAGGTCTCTTTCATCGATATTAGATACTAATAATGGAGGCGACAACGCTACTCGAGGAGCAAGTTCTGGTGAAGACAAGGGAAGTGACAGCGGTACAACAAGTCTTCCAGAACCTGTCAGAATCATCCATAAGGAACAAGATAGTATTAGTGCCTTCTGCCTTAATCAAGTAAGCTAAATTAACTCATAAATTTTTAATAATATACTAAACATATCCCTTTTCATTTTTTAGGTAAATTCGGGATTGATGGCTTTGGCAACACCCCGGGAAGTGCAGGAAATGGATATATCGTTACTTTTAGAATTACCTTCGTGGCTGGAAGATGAATGTGAATTCGACATTATTAATTTGAATAAACAACCAGATCCAGAACCTGTGCAACCTACCAGTTTTCTAGTCATACAGGTATTATTTCAAACTAAATATGTTGTACAAATAATAATATTTTATAAATTAAAATATTAATTTAAACAATATTTTTTAAGACGGCAGCGGATCGACCTTTACTTGCTCAAAGCCCTCAACAAAATAATCCTCAACCGCAGTCGGGCATAGCCGGCCAAAGTGGACGCGGAGCTAGTGTGGTGAGTCTCTTGCAATTACTTAATTTTCTAGAATACGTAAGAATAATTGATAGTTTTAATAAATGTGTAAAGCCATTCAAATTTCTCACCTAGAAAATATTTGCAGTGTACAATTAATCCTTTCTTCAAACACACTTGTTTCTCATTTTTCTATAACTTATTTATAAGAAATATTCATTTCATTCTTTGTCGTTTAAAAGGATTAATCTTACTGTCTCGATAACTTCTGTAAATATAGCTTTAACATATCATTGAATTAACACATTTCATTTCATTAATAACCGATTTTCATTCTCAATTTTACTATTTTTAATACTTTATCGTAAGTATTGATTCATTACTGAATATTTTTAAAAAACGCCTTTAAGATTAAATTAAGTTTTGTTTACTTTTTTTTTTATTTTCGAACATGTGATATAATTAAGATGCACTCAAGAGTGAAATTATTTGTTAATCTATCATTATTCCAGCACTTCTACACACGATTAATATCCATGCAAACACATACATTAATGATCTTCTCGACTTAAAACTGTACCCTTAGCAAATAATTTAGAAAAAAAAAAAAAAAAACGAAAAGCACCATGAAAGTGATCCCACTTTTTCGAGATATACCGGTAATAACAGAGCAAAGTGCCAAAAGACCGTTTGGGTGTTGCATGATGAACGAGTGCTGAGATGTGTGCATTGTGCCTCGACAAACCGAGGCATGGCTTTATCGAAATGACTTGTTATGAACTAACGCGGGTAACTTAAATCAAATCAAATCAAATAAAAAGTCCAGAAGATTCTCTATCGCACTGCTAAACCGCACAGCTTCTTTAACTAATATTAACAGAGAGAATTAATATTGTAATTTAAATATAAGATGCAGCGGCTATACTAACCCAGTGAGCCCGAGACTATCGCTAAGACTAGAGATTAAGAGAGTAAAATTTTGTCGAATAAGAAACAAGTCATAGTTCGATAGCCATGAGTGTGGCGCATTGGGTTAGGGTAGCACAAGTGGTGACGGAGACAAATGTTGCTTGTTTAATGCTTGCCAAACGAAACATCTAACTCGGTCTGCGTCACTGACCTGGCGGCTCACTTGCTCGATCTCAGATGAAGGGGATGCCCGCTTTTCCTGGCTCCCACGACCTGCGCTTCTGTCAGTTTGTTGCTGATAGGAGCAAACACTTATTGAAGCCGGTGAGACTAACATCTAACATGAAACCCTAGCTGTTCCTAGTGCCAATATGCCATGTTCATCTTGTTGTTTGTCCGACTTTTGTCGAGTTATCCTATCTTTTTTATTAAATGTCTCCCTCCTTGTTCGCGAGGCTCAGAATATCCTTCGACATCGTCTATTGTTTTCTGTTCGCTGTCGTTTTGCATGAATAGTGCTACTATTTTATTTATGCATTTTATATTTAAGTATCGGAAATTAAACGAGCTTTCAGTGTTGTTTATCATTTTAGTGAGAAAGGATATTCTAAGTCCGGCAAGTTTTGCAGATTTAAATTAAGAGTTCGGCATGATATGCGCAATTAGACGATTTAGAGACTATTTTGTGTTTTATATAAGCATACGTGATAATAGTTTTTGCTTATTGAAAATGCAGCAAAGGCTAATTTAGATCATTTATTTTCGTTGACATTCAATAGTACTTTCAGAAACGTAATCATTTTTTGTTCGAGGCATAATTTCTAGATGCACAAGTCAATTGTTTGCTCTTTTCTATTACATGTACATATTAAAAATTTTTTTAATCACTACATGCAAGAGAAAACATTTGAATGCTTCTAAACATACACTTTATCGAGAGTCTTTATCGTTGAATTTAGTCGACTAGAGATTACATTACATGCATTGAAGAAAGAAGCGTAAAATTAAATCGGGCAGCGAATTAGTTTAATATTTTGCTACAGCTCAGCTTGTAAAGTCAATCATGCTGTCTTTTAACGCATGCTGATCCTAATTGTAGCATTAATTTTTATCAACCGTTTGTATATGTTGATTAAGCGAATTTTTTCAAAGAGTTCGAGATCCGTGCGTCAAAGTCAGTTGTTCAGTTTTTCCTTTTACATAAATTTTAAATTCATAGATGTTAGCAAGAGCTTCGTATTTTAGTGAACGATTTACTGACATTTTATTTTTGTCATGCAGATCCTGAAGCATAAAATTGATGGTATTAGAAGAATCTCCTCACATCCTTTGCTACCACTGTGTAAGTTACAAGTTTCTTTAAAAAATATATCAAATGAAATTTCGACTGATCTGTATCTTTTTTTGAGTTTTTTAAGTTAATTCTTTTGTCAAATAGAAAAACGGCGCCTGAAAAATTAAGTGATACTGCTGAAATACATTCAAACTATAAATATGCGTCTTCGATTTTTTCAATTATTACATTGTTTAATCTAAAATTCAATAAAAATAAAGTCTAACGATCCTTGATTTTAAAATTATAAGATTTCATTGAAAAGGTGACATTTAATAAAAGACACTGACAATGTTACTAGACTTAACTGGATCCCAAGACGGATCAGTGTCACTGTGGGAATGGGGACATCAGACTGCAGTTGCGACGCCTAGACCACCGGGAACGTTCGCGAAGGTCACTCGAGTACGATTCTCTCAGCACGGAAACAAATTCGGTGTAGCTGACTCTGATGGACATCTCAGCTTATTCCAAGTTGCTTGCAGAGAAGGAACGGCGCGTCCCTTTTTCGTTAGTACATTTTCCACGACTATTTTCTGCTTAATAAAAATGAATGCGTGTAAAATGACAGTTTTTTTTACAGAACTATCAATGCCACAGTAAAGTGACAGCTGATTTCGTCTTTTTGGGATCTTGCAGTTTAGTAGCCACTGCTGGACATGGATCCGAAGGTCGCAACGTTGCTTTGTGGGATACCTTGTTACCTCAAAATAAATCGCTTGTGCAAGGTACATTTATAGTTCAAATTAGCCTTTCGTGTCAAACAATGAATTTTTTAATAAAATTTGTATTGTTTAATTGTTGTTTGTATAGGTTTTATTTGCCATGATCAAGGCGCAAGTTCGGTCATCTTAGCTCCACAACATCAGCTTTTGATCAGTGGTGGTAAAAAGGGCGATATTAACATATTTGACGTAAGGCAACGGCAACATCGGCATCGTTTCCAAGCCCACGAATCAGCAATAAAATGTTTAGCTTTAGACCCACACGAAGAATTTTTCGTTAGTGGAGCTGGAGATGGAGATATAAAAGTAATATTTTCTTCTATAAATATGTAACGTTAAAAGTTTTTTGTACATAAAACTTTTGCATTTTTTTTAGGTTTGGGGTTTAACCGTCCATTCGCTTCTTTATTCGTTCCCTGGAGAACATCCCAGATCTAGTTTCTTTAAAAATATTGGACAGGTGAGAGTGAATGTTCCTTTGATTGTATAAATAGAGGCTTTTTTTAATACAAAATATTTTTAGGGAGTTACGCAATTGCATGTAGATTCAGCAGGACGTCTATTTTCATGTGGAGCAGACGGTTCCATGAAAGTTCGTCAACTGCCAGAACGCGACTGCATTGTACACACATATTATTGAGGTAAACAAATTTTGCAATAGCAAGATTATTGTTGCTACCTTGTGGATTTTTATGTAGCTTGCAATACTATTAAAATGTTTCAGATAATCCATTCAACCTTTGTTCGACATGCACTAAATAATGCGGACGGCCTTCAGCCTGGGGCAATTAATAACTAAGTCTAAAGTCCTCTGTAAGATAAATTGAGAAAAGAAAGACGAGCGAGTTTTTCAACTGACAGTCATTATCGTGAAATTGTTGTCAACTATAAGTGCGTATTTTCTGTAAATCTATTTCGATAATGATCACTTTTCTCCTAAATCTTAATGTCCTTTTAAACTCAATGAATTCTACAATCTCAATTAAATTGATTCACTTCAAGTAAGTCTTTCGATCTTCGATATCGATCGATTTTATTAATCTTTAAGAATTCTGGAAAATGATATCAGGTATACGATCCAATATAATAGCTATAAATTTATTTGGCAAGTGTACTTGACGAACTTCAATTGAACATGAATTCTTTGTCAATAATATTGGCTTGGCACATATTTTCAACTTGATGCATATTTTGATTGATTATAAAAAGTTTCCGTTGCGCATATTCCTTTAAATTATGCGAAATGTGCAAAAGGAATTCCTATACAATACAATAATAGTGCCATAGAAAATATAAGAAAGGAGAAAGAAGTATCAACAAAGAAAGTATATAGAAGGCACATTGGCCATAAAAATGTATAAAAGTTCGTTTGAATTGAATATTTCAAATAAGAACACAGACTCAGTATAATATGCATCAGTTATCAAGAATAACTACAGTCAAACGATGTTTTCTATATTATACTATAAATTGATATGTTGTTCCAGTTCAAATGGACTTTGTTGCTATATAAAGTAATTTTTAACAATTTTACAGTGTAATTTATTTATTTAGAGCTGACAAATGCTCAGATTGAAGTTTTTAACAATAATTAATATTGTTTTGGCTGTTAATAGAAAACAAGTAAAAAGTATTTATTTGCGCGCGACATATCTAACGCAATTGTTACTTGTGGCAATGTATTTATAAAGCTCGTGTACAAAGCAAAAAATTATGTTAATTTGATTTTTAGCAAAGAAAATATTTAAGGAAGGATTACAAATTTATTTGTTTATTACATATGCATACACATGAATTTACATGCGCATGCATATATATATTCTATATATAAATGTGTGTATGCTGAGGTTTGAGTAAAAAGTGCTCTGTTGCCTTAATTATGACAAATCGCTTGTTGTTACAATTAGTATAGACATCGACTCTCAACTGGACACACATAAACTGTATAACTTGTAATATATGTAGTTACAAATGCCTTGTTTCGTATATCACGTGTGAATTAATATAAGAAAACTGTTACTATACAATATTGTTGAAATATATATATATAAAATATTAAATATAACGTGTGTGCTGCCTAGTTTCAAAAATTAATCCTGGCATTCATCCACAGCCAGCTCTTTTAAGTAACTTGTTAAGGTACTGAGTAATGTAGATAAACCTGCATTGCATACAAGCTACATAAAAGAGGGATGAATAAAGCTGGATGATAAATCGTAAAGAATAATTAAAAAATATGTTTATTTAAATAACAAATCTGAATTTAAAAAATATTATTTTTAACTACAAATATAATATATTTCATTTTTAAGCTTATAGACAGAATCAATACTATTAACATATTTATTTTAAAAATACAAAAAAATATAAATAACAAATAATGCACACTGACATGTATATATTGTACGCGGTTTAAAAAAATTAAATATATAAAAATGAATTGGTGGAACCCATATATAATTTAAAATTATAATTAGCTACTCCAAAATAACTTTTTTTTTAGCAATTACTGGATAAAATGAATGTAATAAATAAAGAATTGTTTTTCGAAATTATTTATACGACCAATTCTTTTATTTTAATTTACTTTTACTAGAATTTGAATGAAATTTGAACGCGCGCTTCACGTGCTGATTTATTTCTCCTTTATATAAATTTAACGATCGAGATCCATCGGATTTTCATAAAAATTTAAATTTACATAACAGACTCATTATTATTAAATTTTGTGTTAAAAAGGTGTTAAAAGGAATTTATTGTCAAGAATTACATATTAAATAGTAAGAAAATAATTCATTTTTAAAGAGCTTATCTAACATTTTTATTATTAAATAAAATTTTTATACATAAATAGTTTAATCATGCATTGCTGATCATATTTATTTGCAATTCATTGGAAATATAATAAGAAATATTTTTAAGCGATTTGTAATTAAATATTAATTTATGAATAATCAATTTATGGACGACAACGTTCCAAGAAACGAGGGTAAAGACAAACTTCTCGTATGTGGTATCTATTTAGAAGCCAACAAATGAATCTTTCTAGTCCAAGACCATACCCTCCATGTGGGCACGTACCGTACTTTCTCTGGAAAAAAAATAATTTTATTATTTCTTAATATTTGACATATTTTAATTTAAATTTAGTATATCTTACCTGATCAGTGTACCAGTAGTAAGGAGTTGGATCAATGTTTGCACTTTTGTAGCCTTCCATCAAAGCATCGTGATCCCAGATACGCATTGATCCTCCTACGATTTCTCCTACATTAGGAAGTAAAACATCTACAGATTCAGTCAATCTCTGGTCTTCTGGACATCGAGACATTTAAAATGATTTAATTTCTGCAGGGAATCGGCATAACATTATGGGTTCATTTATTTTGTCAGTCATCTTCCTCTCTGGCATTTCAGGAATATCCTATTAAAATTTTAATTAATATTTTAATTCTTAAACAGTAACCAACATTTATTTAATTTACTTATTTAAAATGGTATTTAAAAAATTACTTCTCCAAATTCATAGAAACTTCCATCATCTTTAGTGATATTGTTTTCTTTTAAATATTCAATTGCTTCAGAATAGTCCATTCTTTTGAACGGCCTTTTAGGTACTTGAAAATTAGGGTTTAATTCTTTCACAAGAGATCCTAAAGGTGACTGTAAAACTCTATCCACTACATCACAAATTAAGTCTTCAAGTCTGTCCAGGAGATCATCGAATGTAATAAAGGGACATTCTGCTTCAATGTGAGTATATCTATAAATTTTTTATAGTAATTTATTATTATGAAGATTGCAAAACTTAGTATTACTGTATTTAATCCTTAAGCACTTACTCTGCAAGATGTCTCCTAGTTCGCGACTGTTCTGCTCGGTAAGACTGAGCAATACAGTATACATCTCCCATTGCAGGAATGCAAGTTTCAAGATAAAGCTGAGAACTTTGTGTCAAATATGCCTCCTCTCTGAAATAATTTTTAGTTGTAAGTATACGTGTAATGTAAAATTGACAGAGTTACAAATGTATTTTGTCAATTTCATTTAACTATACCCAAAGTAATCAAGTTTAAATAAAGTCGAGCCTCCTTCAACTTGGGTTTGTACAAGTGTTGGAGGAGTCACTTCAACATATCTTCTGTCCTTGTAGTGATCTCTAAATGCCTGCGTTAATATCGATCTCATAATTAAAATTCTTGATGTCTGCAAAATTCATTATAATATTGATATTTAAGTTAAAAATTTGTAATCTGTATAGTTTAATATGTACAAATGCTTACGTTTTCACCTCGAATCATAATATGCCTGTTATCAAGCTGTACATCAGGATGAGCATCTTCGTTTAAAATTGAATCAGCACCACCGGCAGGTGAATTGCCTATTAATTTCCAATAATCCACAATCAATTCAACTCCTCCAGGAGCCTATAGTTAAAAAAGAAGTATTATTTTTTATCACTACTAAATAATTATTTCACTTACTGTTTTTCCTTCTGGAACAGCTTTTATTGTTCCAAATAATTCAACAGAAGCTTCTGTGTTAAGAAGCAGGGCATCATATGTTTGACACAATTTGTCATTTAAGATACATTGAAGGAATCCAGTTCCATCTCTTAATGTTATAAACATTAAAGCTTTCCCTAGAAAAAAAATTATATTATTAAAATTATAACTTTATTTTTTAATGTCATAAATATAACAAAACTTTAAAAATTAATACCTTGTCTTCTTAATCTATGTACCCAACCAAAAATTCTTATCCTTTGATCTTTATGCTTTGTACTTCTGTCAATTTTAACAAGGATAGCTTCAGGTAAGCTTTTATTTTGTTCAATAACATTAGATTTAGCTTCTTCCAAGTTCTTCGATCTTTTTTCTTCATCTTCTTGTATTTTCTTTTGTTTATCCTCATTTTTGTACTGTTCCCTTACCCAAATTTTTTGAACCTTTTTTAATTGTGACTTGGCAGCAAGTTCATATTTTTTTCCTTCCTCCTTAGAGTCTTGGTAGATTTCTGGGAATGGTTCTTTTCCTGCATGTCTCATAGCTTGAAGAATTGTTTTGAAAGGTTTAGATTCACTTCCATCTCCATTTTCATCGCTTCCTGTCTTCTCAGATGTGTAAATAGGGACTAAAAAATATTTTTAATGAAGTTTGAAAAAAAAATTAATTCATTTATATTTCTTTAAAACAAACTTACCGAGTGTTGATTTTGAATCACTCTCTGGCATTTTGAGCATTAAATACCTGCAAAGACATTAATTGAGATTATATTTTTACCACTTTGACCCAAAGGATAAAATGATCGTTTTGTCAAACATAAGTCACCTCATGCGTGCATTGTTATACTCATCACAAATAATTTTAAAAGGTTATCTTATCAATCTACTTTTTATACACAATTTCTAATAACATTTTTTATTACAAAAAAATGACTATTTTAGATCTTTAAAGAACTGCCATATGTATGCATTAAATTAAAATTAAATGTAAAAAAACAAAATTAACATATTTGAAAACTTATACTCAGTTTTTAATGTAAACCGCAATATTATAATCGTAATTATTTTGATGATGTTCTATATACTCACCAAAACTACGAATTTGAAAACGTGCAGTATTTATTAATTCCACGTTAGTCTGATGCAATACGAAAATTCTTGACGGTACAAGGCGATAGCGAATATTAGCGATCCTAGCATGTGTAGCTTCTCGGGAGAACACGTTACACGTTCTTTATACTATATATCTGTGTAATATCAGAAAAAAGCTCCTACCGTATCCGCCGGTACCTCCTATTACTCCGTCGGTAAATACGGGGATTCTTCTTAATATATATCTATCTATCTATATATGTATATCCATATTGTTAAAAATATCGTATATACATGTGCGAAATTGTATATGCAACTTATACGTATAGATTACATTCGTCACCATCACCATCAGTTAAAAGAGAAAAATGTACGCAATACGTCTTGTATTGGTGTCGTAATTGAAGTTGAACCAGTGAAATTGATTTGGGGAAATTTTCGTGAAATGGAATTTTTGCGATGTTAAAAATTTGCATTGTTATGTTATTGTTGAAACACAGGGCGGGAGTATAGGGCAAGGTAGTTCGCCATCGACAGGTGTAGAGTGAGTGTAACGAGAATTGTACTATTAAGGGAAAATTTTTTATTTTTAATGAATTGTTTGACAAAGTAACTCAATGATTCCATTTACTTGCAAATAGTCGTTCTTATGTTTATAATTAAGCACTATTATTATAGTTAAGAATTGGTTTTAACAAGAAAAAGCTTTAAAATTCGGATTCAAATTAAATAATATTATCAGTAATTAGTGATTCTGCAATTGACTGTGTTAATATTTATTTCAAATTTTACTAATTCTTAATAACAATGTATTTACAAATGTTACTAATGCTACTAGCTCAAGAAGACTAATTCACTTATATTGAATTAAATCTTTTCAAATGAGCTTTAGTATTTTAAGATTCAATTAAATTCTAGATTCAATTTGATGATAAAGTTGAATGCTTATAAAAATAACAGCTCATATAATTGTTAGTATTAGGTATATAAATTGAGTAGTCAGGTTATGATAATGTAATGGTTATTTATTTATTTCTTATTGTACTAAAATGCAAGTCAAATTCATTTGACTTTTACATTGCTAACAAATACCATGTCATTTTGAAAAGAAAATATTTCTTTAAAAACATCATAATTTTTCTTAATGGAATTCTTAATAAATATTTATTTTTAGTTGCATTCATTTAAAATAAAACGTGATGGGTGATTTAAATTATTCTGACTTGAATTACCGAGGAAATCCAAACATGTCCTGGGATGGTGCAGCTGGCTTTCCAACAGTCTATCGTGGTCGCGAGGTTATAAGGCCACTTGATATTCCTAATATTCATCCCCTTGTTGAGGATAGTCCACCACATGATAATGGTGATAATATTAGATTTTCTTTTTATTTGTTTAAAATATAATAAATAATAAATAAATCTGTCTGCAGATCAAGTAGTTAAACAATATATCGGAAGAGGATGTGGTCTTGCCAGTTTAATCACAGAGAATTTGTTGATACATCCATTTATTGTACTTCGAAGGCAATGTCAAGTTAACAATGTATCTAAAAAGTATCATGTAGTACCAATGACACTGATACCAATAATGATAAGGCTTTACAAAACACAGGGTTTAAACACATTATGGAAAGGAATAGGTTCAGTTCTGATTGTGAGAGGATTGACACTAGCTGTTGAAGATTTAGTGTCAAAAGTTACTCCTTGGCCTAAGTAAGAATATATGCATTACAAAATATAAATTTCCATTGAAACTACAAAAATTTACAATATTTTGCTTTGTTCTAGAGAGATTACTTACTTATCATTTAAATCTATCGGACAACACATTATTTTGAAGTGTGTTTCTATTGGAATAGTTACTCCTTTCTACTCAGCATCCCTAGTTGAAACTGTACAGTCAGAGGTAGCATCAGAAAGACCAGGAGTTTTAGATGTATTTCGTGATGGAGCCATAAGGCTTCTTGCAGTAGGAAGTAAAAATCGTCTCATTCCAATTTATGCATTGTTACCACCAACAATTGCATGTGGAGTATTAAAGTACTTGTTTACTATTTCTGTTAAGACAATTGCAAGTCATATAATGAGAACTAGACATAAATATACTCAAGAATCGCGGGTAAAGCTTATTTCATTGTTTTATATTGTTTCTAATTTGAAAAAATGTGTAATATTGTTTATGATTTTAGGGAGCATACAGTAGAGACTTGATATCAGAATCAGTAGCACAAGATATAGAAATACAGTCAGTACTAATCTCTATGTGCACAGCAGACATAATATTTTACCCATTCGAAACGGTAATTCAGAGATTACATTTACAAGGCACTCGTACTCTAATTGACAATTTAGATGATGGGCTCAGTGTCACAGCTATGCTAACTGATTATAGTGGAGCTGTAAATTGTTACCGCACTATAGTTTCTACAGAAGGTCCTTTGGGATTATATAAGGGTTTTGGCGCTCTCATGATGCAGTTCGCAGTGCATATCTTAGTTTTAAAAGCCACAAAATGGATCTTAACTGAGGTAGGGACAATGTTGAGACCAAAGCCAAAGTTATCAAAACCACCACCATCTTTATACAATGAAATTTAAGAATTGTTTACAAAAATGTCAAAATCGAATATTTTTTAGATTTGTGAAAAAAATGTTATTAGCAGCTTCTTAAGTTTTAATCTTGTAAACGAATTCTTCGTTTAAATACTGCTTGATTTTGCAATGACGCAGTGCATAAGAATTTTTATAATTTTTTCAAAAATTTTGTATATATTGTGTAAAATTTACTACAAACTTTGGCTGAAAATAACTTATGTGTAAATACAAATCTATTTTAAACAAATGTATTAATAATAATTAGATAGATTGCACAATTGACATTTATAATGTCATTAAGTCGTAGAGATCAGTGCGTAATTCTTTAATTATTGTAATTACGAAAGGAGTTATAAAAATATTTAATCAAAGTAAATACACTATAGTTTCTGATTTTTAAGTAGATTTATTATAAATATAAGTATTATATTTTACAAATTAAATTAGCCATTGCACTTTAGAAGAGTTTTAAATCTTCATCACAACAGCCTTCAAGAGCCCAATAATTTTCTATCTTGCTTAGCCATAAAAAAAGTAACAACAAATTTTTAATTTGCGCTGCAAACTGAAACCGGCTCTTTATAATCATATACGTATTCTTTTATATTTCATTTTTCCACAATCTCCCGTAAAGGTTAAACTTGTCAAATTTTTAAGATATTTTTAAAATTTTTTGACTGTAGCTGTTTTTTCAATGTTTTTTTGTTACTTATCTACTGTTCTATGTACAATATATTACAAATAATCTTTATCTATCTACTTGAGGTCGCAATACTTCAATAACAGAATTTTTTATGTTAACATTTCGGAACACATGCTATTTTTCAGAACTTGTAGAAATTAATTTAAGTTTCAATGTTCTTTCGACCCCCTGAAATAATTTTAACATGAAATATTTTAAAAATATTTTCAAAAAATTGGAACTGAAGCACCTACACAACATACACGCACGCACACGTCAAATCGTAAATTTTATCAATATATTATCAATTTCTCTGCTTTTTCGTTTTTTTTTGGATGAATCGAAATCATCATAAATAAATCAAATTTTCATAGAATCTTTAAATTGTTCTAGTGAGAAATTATCGACTTTGATAAATTCACTTATAAATTTCATGCGCAAAGTAATCAGCATCGATCTGCGGAACCATCTTGAGTTTTCAACATCTGTTAATTTTGAACCTGCTGCGCTTGCTGAAGCTCATCTTCAACAGTAGATTCTCCTTTTCGAATATACTGAGGTTTTTCGTAACCTCGAACACAGCCTTCGGTTACGTGTACAGTCATTACGTCGCTTCCTGGAACGTCAAACATTGGTTCTAACAGGAGTGCCTCCATTATAGCTCTCAAGCCTCTTGCTCCAGTTTTCCTTTCCATTGCCAAGGACGCAATGGCATCTAAAGCTTCTGGAGTGAACGTTAATTCTACCTGCAATAAATGTTTTTTCTAAAACAAAGGCACTGTTTATTGCGCGCTTACACTAATTATGTCTTCAGAGGTTTGTAACTTTTGAGTATTTGATTTTTTAATGGACCATTAATTTTATTACAAAGGAAAATTTTTATTGAAATTGCAGCATTGTAAGGATTTAAAAATGCGAAAAGCGAAAAAAATGTTATTTTCTTCATACTGAAACAAAAATTAGTAGATAATTGATTTCCTTGCATAGGAACGTAATGATTTATTTTAAAGAATTGAGTGTCGCGGTCATTCTCCCTTGTATTTTTTTTAATGACTATTAAATTTCTCTAATAATTTAACTCAAGGATATATAAACAAAATGGTATAATATACATTATGTTTAGTAAAAAATAATAATTTTTTGTAAATGATTTTTTGTTTTCAAAAATAGATAGAATGTAAAGTTATTTTTAGAGCAGTTTCACCACATTGTAATTTTGCCAAAATATTGTTTTTACAAATTAAAATAAAATGTTAGTTTCCTTAAAATTATTTAGACTTTTTGTTTTTTTCATAGAATATAACAATTTTATATATATATATATATATATAACAATTTTGCAAGTCAGATTTATTTTTAAAAGTTTTGAGATTAATGAAATTATTCTTTCTTTCATGTTTAATTTGTTTTAATAACTCTTAAAAATACAATTTAAAAATTTAAGAAACTGAAATTTAACAGATTAAGTTAACTTACTTTATCCATGGAGAATAGCATCTGATATTGCGGTACCATGGCATTTTTAGGTTCTGTTAAAATCCTCACAAGCATATCTCTATTTAATGTGTGGAAGGGTACAAGTACTGGGAACCTACCGACAAATTCTGGAATCATACCAAAGTCAATAAGGTCTCTTGCTTCTACTTGACGAAGTAAAACGTCTTTTTCTTTATTATCATCTTCTGTCGAAGGGGACATATTTGCTACATCAGCGAGACTCGCTGCTCTCCTTCCTGGGCTTTCAGATGCAGGAGTAGCACCGAAACCGAGATACTTTTCATTTTTTCTCCTAGAAACTAATCTGTCCAAACCATTATAAGCACCAGATGCTACGAAAAGAATATTTGTAGTGTCGACTTGCAAAGTATCTCCCCTAAGTTTTCGGGAACTGTTTCTTTCTGGAACATTAACTATTGTGCCCTCCAGCATTTTTAACATTCCTTGCTGAACCCCTTCTCCGCCTACATCTCGTAGTTGATGTATTCCTGGAACAGCGCCTATTTTATCTACTTCGTCTAAGAAAACAATTCCCATCTGTGCTCTATCTACAACGTAGTTGGCATCTTGAAGTAATTTTGCTATTACACTTTCAATGTCTTCTCCAACATATCCTGCTTGGGTTAGTGTAGTACAATCACAAATGGCAAAGGGAACATCAAGACATTGAGCTATTGTTTGAGCTAATAAAGTTTTTCCAGATCCAGTAGGTCCCAGTAAGAGTATATTACTTTTTTCTAATTTTAGTTGATGATGCTTACTATCTAATATATCTGATCCAGGTACTGACTGAGAATTTGCAGGTTGTTTCTGCTGTTGATCACTGCCAGAAGGAACATGTTGAAAACCAACCCCTAATGAATTTCCAATACTTGAAATATGAAGGAGATCTATAATATGACATTTTTATTTGAAATATAAGTATAAAACATTCTGAAATATATACTAAAATAATAATTTAACAAAAATAAAAATGGTAATGACTAAATCATTATTTACGTGGTTTGAGACCTCTGTGAGTAAAAGGATGATTAAGTTCTTGATTTCCTACTGAAGCTGTGCTGTTCTGTGCTGCATTCTGAAGTGGCAAGTTGTTATGAATCCTTTTGTAATGGTTGTAAACAGCAACACTTAGAACTTTCTTCGCATACTCTTGACCAACAACATGTTTGTTCAGATATTCAAAAATCTGAAATTGTAATGTGTTTAATTAAATGACTGAAAAAAACAAAAAAATATTATTAAAAGTTTTACTTTTTTGGGAGGAGGAGGAGGTTTCCTATAGAGTCCCTGTTTAGGATCTTCAGGTCTTAAAGCTTCCTTAAGACTTCTCTTAGAATCAATTTCAGATAGAACAACAAAAAAGTGGTGGCACTTTTCACATTTTACAAACCTAGTTGAAGCTAAACATGAAAAAATAAATTAATTTCTTTCATTTAACGTAAAAATATAATTATAGTACGAGTTTTCCTAGATTTAATACTCACAGACGAATGTTTCAACATGCGTACAAGGATCTCCACACTTTGGACAAGTAAGATTGTTTTTCTTATCTCCACCACCACTAGTTGTTCCACCTGCACTTGTAGTGCTAGTTCCAGAATCTGTATTGCTAGGAGGTGTAGGTTCTGTAGGAGCTTTTCTTAAAGCTCCTGATGTTTTCAAGGTTCGAGAAGCAACAACCACTCTCACTAATTTGTATACTATAAATAAAAAATTAATGTTGATTGATATATATATATATATATATATATAACAAAAATCTTTATATATTTATCTGTTACTGTAAACGTAATCATTATTTATAAAATGACGATAAAAGCTCACCATGATTAGATACATGATTAGATGCAGCTAACCGAGAGGCACCAATTAAACAGCAACGTACAGAGCTCATTTTGGTTTCCAGTTAACTATTGACTGAACTAAAACGTCAGCAAAAGTAAAATTTCCAGATTGAGCAAAAATCAAGGTCTGCAACAAATATATAATAGGATATACATTACAAGGTCAAGTGACAACTTGCAATATTGAGAGAGCACGCGTCTCATTGGGTAATTTTGCAATTACGAATTGTATTTAAAAACAAAAAAATGTTTCTTTATCAATTTAAAGTTCGGAACGGTTTATTAACACACGCGCGCGATCGATTTTTTTCTCATCATCATCGTCGCGCTTGGGAGCAAAAATTTAACGCGTCAATAAAACGCATATCGCAACGAGTGCTTACGCCGTTTTTTTCGTCATGCTGTAGAGCAGCGAGTATTTTTAAATAGATAAATATCGCGACGCAGAAACACTGTTTATATATCTACGTAAGGTTGTTTATGAAAAGTGCGCCACAATGGCCGAATTCACTAACCTGTACAATTTAAGTGCAACTGCATTTGATTCGAGCACTGTAATTTGGCGGACTGATTCCGAGCGAGGCAGCGGATAAAAATGTTGAACCGTGGCATTGATTTAGGCGTAATCTTGAGTTCCCCGGTTGAATTTAGCAAGTCGATAACAATGTAAAATTTCCCTCAAAAACGATGCTCCTCGAAAACTTGACATATCAAAAGAAAAGCAGCTGCGCCAGAAAACAATGGCGAGAACCGCGAGTGATCGGTGAACGAACGAAGAGCTCGCGCGCGTGATAAAAACAATCGAGCGAATTAATAATGATTCCAATTGCCTTTTTGCGAGTCTCTCCTCCCAAGATCTATACGTTGACCGATACGTTCCAAACGTTCCGTCGTCGGTCCAGTTTTTGCTACAGCTGTTGCTCCGAAGAAGCTACCACTTCGCGTCGCGAAAGAAACGCGATACTCTAGAAGAACTGCGTGTATTTAAAGGGTAAGTAAATCGACTACTTAGGGAAATGAGTGCACGGAAATAAAATGATCAAAAAACCTTGTTGCTATTCAGCTATACGTTTCAGCTGTTGTTTCATCCACTGACTCGCGCTGAACTCCGTTGCTCTGCTCCACTTTACCACAAAGAAGCGTCTGACATAGTGTATAAACATACGCAAAAAAGCTGCCCGTGTATATATTAAAATATCTACAAATAATAATAGCAAACGCGTCGAGTCAGTATTTTGGAGTGTATCTCGGACCTCCTTTGCACAACCTACTGCTGATCTACCATCGCGACACCTGCAGGCAAAGTGCTGATGATGCATACTTTTACGCAGTATTGCCAATTTGCCTGATAATTTTTTCTCTTTTTAATCTTTACTTATCTCATTTAGGCTTTAATAAAACTATTAAAAACGTCACTCGACTTTAGGAGAAGTAATTAAGCTGCGCAAAAAAGTGATTTTATAATCGAAAAATTAAAATAATTCTCTTACATTGGCAATTTAATTTGTTTGGGTTTGGCTACTCTGCTCTTGTAGCACGCACGAGCAAAGACACGTGTTATGATACGATGCTGCTGCAGCAAAAAGTATCGGCATTTTTACCAATTATAAAGGTCTATTGTACTGTATGTTTTATTCAATTATATATTTAAGAGATACTACGTCGTTGGAAAATGAGCAAAGTGGAAATAAATAATCAAGTACGTATAAAATATATCCTTGCTTTGAATAATGTACTTATCACTTCCTACATTATCTTTATGTATTTAAGGTTATAGTAAACTATGATATATTTTAAACGTTTATTTAGAATATTGAGTATATTGCTAATGTCAAATTCTTTGTGCTTAAATAATGCTTAAAATAATAACAATAATAGTCTATTTTTAAAATGAATTATTTCTAAAGTAAACCTTTATATTTTATAATTATTTGGAGCTATTTTTTTTGTATCTTTTTTAAATTTATTATTAAATAAAATAATTTTTTTCAGATAGTTCTCCTACGAAAAAATGCAGAACAAGCCCGAGTACATGTTATTAAAAAACTTACCCGGAATGCTTTTAAGTATCGCAATAAAAAAGGCACTGATGCACAAAAGGCTAAAAATCAAAGAAAAGCAAGCAGAATAGCTAAAGAAATTCTTTCAGTTAAGAGAGTAAAAAAAGATGACTTGACAAAATTTGCCTTAAGAAATACATTAAGTTTGAAAGAGATTCTAGAATGTGAAAAATCAAAACCAGTCAAAAGAATAAAGGCTAGAATTGCACATCATAAAAAATTTAGTGAAAAAATTGCTGAATTCAAAGCGAAATATCCTAATTTCATGGAGTATTTAGAGCCTGACAAAAAAAATCAATCGAAAACGACAAACTTAAAAAATAATGAAGGTTCTGAAAATGGTGGTTCTAAAACCAATATTAAAAGGAAAAATGAAAGTCAAAATAGTGATACTGAAGATTCTGAAGAAAGCGATAATGTTTCGGTTGAAGATTCAGATATTGGTAGTGAAGGGCAAAACGAATCAGAAATCAAAACTGAAAAAATAAATAAAGAAAAGAAGGAAGAGTCTGATGTTGAGGAAACTGAAAATTTAGAAGTGAAAGTTCAATGTAAAAGTGAAAGTGAGGAGGAACAAGAAGATAATAATTTACTTTGTATAAAACCTACCAAAAATAAAAACTCAGAAAATAATAAAAGAAAATGCTCTGAAGAAAATTCTGATCATGAATCAGAAGAAGACTTAGAAGAAACTGTAGTTGTTGCTAAGAACAAGAAAAAGAAAATTACAGCAAAGACTAAAAAAGCAAAGTTAGAGAAAGATTCTGAACAAAATACAGAAGAAAATTTTATAAAACCAAAAATACTTAAGAAAAATAATAACGAAACTAAAATAATTAGTAAAGAAGCAATTGTGAAAAAGTTTACAGATATTTTAGAAGAAAAAGAATCTAATAACGATAATCATCCAGAAAGTAATATTGATTTTAAAGTATCAAATAAAAAAATTGAGAAAGAGGTGGATCCTTTCTTTCTTGCAGGAAATGGAGAAGAAAATTATTTAAGTGTTGCTTTACCAAAAAGAAGTTCATGCAATAATGATGATGGTGATGACGATAATTACCCAAATAAATTTAATAAGCGGAAATTTTCGCAACAACAAAACGATAAATTTTTTAGCAAAATTCCTGACAATAATAATCAGAGGTTTAATTCAAATTCAAATAAACCTAATCAAAGGTGGCAAGGATCAGAAAGAAATGAAAGATTTTTTCATAGAGATGGACCAAATAATAAGTCTAACGTGAAAAATTTCAAAGATGGTAATAGAGATAAAAAACCATTTAATAAACACTCAAATGACGGTAACAGAGACAAAAAATCTTTCGAAAGTAAAAGTAACGAAATTTTACATCCGTCCTGGGAAGCTAAAAAGAAACAGCAAGAAATTTTGCAGAAAGGGTTTCAAGGAAAGAGGGTTGTTTTCGGTGACGATAGTTAAAAGTGTATATTATATATTTATGCAATTTATTATATAAGATTTGTAATGTATTTTGTATATATATATATATATATGTATCTTTTTTAATAAAACACTTGAACGTTAAAAAATGTTGTATAATATTTATTTTCGCAAGATTAAAAATGAAATAAAGTTATATTCCTGTTGTAAAAATCAATTAGAAAGATTGAATTTTCTCGCTTTTGAACGTCGATAAGATCTACAATAGTTTCAAGTATACTATATATAAAAAATACATAAAATTTAATTAAAGAGTTTTCTCTATAATAGTCCTATTGTAGAGTTCATCGAAAGGCAGGCAGAGAGAGGCAAGGAGATTTCCTGGTTCTCGAAAGAGGAAGAGGAAAAGGAAAAAGGTAAAGATATCGCGGCTGTTTACAAAAAATGAGTTATTCGTAGATAAGGGCCGGTGGAAAAGGCGCTATTTGTTTTTGGACAGGGTTCGCTGTTTCTCGGCGTGAGTGACGAGCTGCGAGTCGACCGGAAGTCCCTTCCTACGTCGCACAGCATCCATGTATTTTTTGGCGCGATTTCCGCTGTCCGCCTTCTCGCCGAAGTGCAGGTACTCCTCTTCCGTCGATGGGACCCAGAAGGGATCTTGCTCGATGACCTGAAATGTCATGCGAGAGCGTGAGAATTTTTTAGCGATGCTCTCGGCATGTGCTGCTGCAGCTTTGAGCGCAAGCTGCGTTAGAGACCTTTACGAGAGGGGGGAAATCGGACATGAGCACCTTTCCTTCGTGCCCGAGAGCTGCATGGATTCTTTTCCCATGCATTTCTTTATTTTTTTCGCTTCCGGTTAAGCGCGATTCTAGGGAAACCGAGGAAAATGGGAAGCCTACGGCTGCTCCTCATGTGTGTCAATAGGACTGCTAAACTTTTTTTCAACATCTTCGAATCAATTGAAGTGGCTTCAAAATATTCTCCTCTCGTAAATCTCTAACGCAGTACCAAATATTGCAGGTGATTTAAATGAAAATTAATCAAAATTTTTAATTATTTAATAAGATCTTTAACAAAATATTTAGTAAAACTATAAACGTACTAAATAATTGTTCCAAAAGAATAATTGCTACAACTGATAATTAATTTTCAATTATTTTTTTAAAAGTACATTATAAATTTCAATGGAGTGGAGATAAAATTATCAAACTATAACTTATTACTACTCAAAGTACTTTTATATTACAAAACTAGAGCGGTTTAAAGTAAAGAAAAGTTACCTGATTCAATAAAGAGTTTTATAAATATTTATACGAGTATAAATATTTTAGCCGTTGAGAAATAATTTTTTTTTTTAAATGGTGATATTGAATTTAAGTAGCAGATTACAGTAAAAATGAGCCAAAAGAAAAGGTTAAATAATACACTACGCTCTACAATTTTCGGCTTAATATTCATCTTCCTTCCCCAAAGAGGAAAAAAACGTTGACTGGCGTGCGGTAAATTATAAAACGAATTTCATAAAAAATGTAAATTGTTTTTCGGGCCGTTAGGCGTCCGAGGGTCTTCCTCGGGCCCAGAAGGAGGAGGAGGCGAAGAAGGAGAAGGAGAAGAAGAAGAAGAGAGATCTGTAGATAATTCGTTCGGGGGCTACCGGAATTCAGTGAATGAAAGGTTCTCGGGGCACGAGTTTAGCCTGGCACGAATACAAACAGAGTAAAAAGAGCTCCGGGGCCCGGCCGAGACTTTATCTCGTTGCGTAAGCCGGTAGCGCTCCGCATTAGGCCCCCTCCCGGCTCTTAACACCTTCGTTCTCCGCTGACTTTCCGGCCCGAAATTCCAAGGCTGCAGCCGTATCGTATTTTTTTTTATAGCGCGCGAGAGAGTTTTCTCAGGGCTCATTGAGACTCGAAGATGCGGACACCTGCCTCCGAATTCCCAGGAGCTGCATAGATGCTGCGGAGATCCACCGTCGGTCGCGAGCCGGCGAGCGCGCGACGCCAGAGAGAGCAGATGGTGCAGGGAGGAGAGTTTTTGTTTCGGAGATTTGTTTTCGTCCCGGCAACCTGCCAGCCTCCCTCTTCCTGATCTGAAAGCCTGCAGCAAAGGGAAATGCTGCCATGAAAACCTACGTACGCTTTTATGGGAAAAAAGGCAAGTCACCGGGCCCCGGGGAGGGACCACTTTTTCCGAGAGCTTTTTACAACTTGGCGCTCCGCTTCATTCATTTTTGTTTACAGGAAGTTCCGAGGAGACGCTTTCCTTCCTTCTTCTTCTGCTTCTTCTTCTTCTCCCTTTTCTTTCATTCCTCCGAGCTGTACCTTTCCGGCCTACTTTAATCCTGCCTTCGGACGCGGCCATGGAAATCCTTTTGTGGGCCCGAGCTGTTTTCAATATTCCACTCAGCGAGTGTGTTTTCTTGGGGATTAGCTGTCCTTCCCCCTCGATTTACACTTGCGATTAGGAAAAGTTACGCCTCCAGTCTTAAGCGCTCGCTTCCGGGTGGAAAACCTGTCGATTATCGCTCCGGGCCATCAAATTCTCCGGCATTCCTTATTTTTTACGATTTCTCAGAAGAATAGCTTAAATTTTTAGATCTTTAAATACGTTCAATGACGAAGATACGACGTCGCTGAAGGAAAAATTCAATCTAATTAAAAGAATTAATAAAGGCCAATTTATGCTTGTGTTTATATAAGAACTAAGCACTTTATGAAAGCAATGAATGCAGCAATTTAGAATGATGTCACTTTCCTAACGAAATTTTATGAACAATATAAACCCAATTTAAGGGATTTTCCGTTGCTGCAAGAAGAGGCGATCATTCAGATTCTTGGATTCGCGCACTCTCAAGATGCGTGAGTGTCTGTTTATTGATTAGTCACAACATGAAATACCAATCATCAAAATACCCATTCTCACAAGACTAATTCTTTTCAAGCTAAACTTTTTCGAACAATTATTGTTTAATTCAGTATCAATGGAATATTGTAATAAAGATGCAGCCATATAAATGTAAACATTTAAAATGTCATGTTTATCTTTCTTCTAAACTATAAAACGTTTGTCACATCTTTGCGCACAGGTTTTAATTAAATCCAAGACATCGTTCTAAATTCTTATGTAACAAAAAGAATTTAACAATACGTGTGAAGTACGTGGACAACTGTTCAATATTTTATTTTTATTATCGTAATTTAAAAATAGAAATGTTTAACGTCATTTTTCTTCATTTAATGCTGATTTTGTTTCAGCTTAAAAAGGTGTCCTCTAATACAAAAATGTGAATAAAGCTACTTCACATTCTCTGAAAATAAAAATATTCAATAGGTGACATCAAATTTTATCGATTAAAAAGAAAAGTTATCAAAAAATTGTCTTACTTGTTCAAAAATTATATTTAACTTGGCGATTGAATAAACATTAGTTTTTTTGACCGAATTAATTGATGCGTGAAATATAAATATGCAAATATAAATTTTTATACTGTTATACATTTTAATTTTGTCAATTGATTTATTATTTATTTAAATGCTTGTGTGTTTAGTGTGCTGAATATATTTCGATAAATACAAATTAATAATTGATCATAACTATAAAATACCATTTTGAAAGATTTCTAAACGTATTAAAAAAGCACTTCGAATTATACACAAGTATATATGAAATTGCAAAAAATTTTAGCTTCTAAGAATTTTTTTAGGTTGTTCTTTTAAGTTTACGCAAGGTTCACCGTACATCTATACAGAGACACAACTTTGATCGCCTCAACTACATCATGTAGTTAATGTAACAATAACATTTTTTAATGTCCTCAAATACAATAATTTTTTCAAAAGCAACAAAGGTATACATTTTGATGAAAAATCGAAAATTATTTCCTGATATTTAACGATGAAATAAATCGTTTGAATTTCAATCTCGTAGGCTCTGGTTTCAAAGATAAGACTTGTGTTTCATATATTTCAAGAATAATTATTAAAGTCATTTTAATAAACCTTAATTACTTTAAAAATAACCTACTTTTGTAGCTTGATCAATACAAATGCATCTTTTTCAATGGAATGGAGAATATTTTTTCTGAGTTATAATCCCACTAATAAAAACTTTAACTTTTTTCAAAAAATTTCCACCTGCTGCTCGCATCAATTATTATATTTTATCAAATTTATATTTTTAACAGATTTTTTTTAAGACAAAGTGTTAAATGTCCCTATCCACTCTGTACATTCAGCTATTTTTGGATGACTGCTCTCGAAACATTAGATTATTATTTTTTATAAAAACACAATATCGCTGAATTGATTAAAGTTTTTGCGTAAGTTTTTAAAGCGAAAAATTATATAAAACTTAATTATTGTCAATCATATTGATTTTGTTAGTTAAGGTGGCTTAAATGACAAAATAGTGCTTTAAACCTCGAAGTTGGTGTAAATATTCTTACGATTTTTTTTGGTGAGAGTATATTTTAAAAATTTGTAATAATTAATTAAAGTGTTAGTTTACAGAAATATTTCATGAAAAATATTGACATACGGAGAGACAATAATTTACGTTTGCAAACGCTCGTATTTTGCAGAAAATAAATATTTTATCGATTAATCGACGGAGATTTTAGTTTGGGAAAATTGAATTTTATAGCATGTAAAAGTGTATTTATGCATGTGTCTCGATAATTCCCCGAGGCGAAAAAATGCCGATAACCAAATTGGCTTGTGAGGCATCGACCGTTTCAGCGGCTCGACTGATAAACAAATGTCCCTCGTCGGTCGTATCTAAGCAGTGCCATTACAACACTATTAAAAATGAGCGAATGTTTATATTTAGCAAGAAAGCCAGTTGATGTCTGCTTTCTGGAAAGATGTAAATAGCGGAGCCCGTCCATTCGGCGCAGATCCTCCTCGAGATAATGAATGAAGAGGGGAAGAGGCCGAAAAGGCACACTTGTAACGAAGAAGAGAGCCTCTTTCGGCGGAAGGGCTCTTGATTTTGTAAGACTACCTGCTGGGCAGCAGCTTTCCTTTTTTCCCATGGAAAGCCTAGGATAGGTTTGACTCCTCGAGTCGGCTCTGCCGTGAATGCACTTGCGCATCGAGGGCCGCTTCCTTCGGCGCTGTCAGCGCGCCATTGTCGGGGCACAATGCGACCGCAGGGGCCTGAAACTTACACCCCGAGCGGCGGCTCGCCCGTTCCCGGAAGGACCCCCACGGCTGCTTCCAGAAAGCCTTAGAATCAATGGCATTCCGATGCGCCCTGTTGTGACGCGGCTCGTCAACTTTTCCACTTTTCCCCCGCCGACTTTTTTTCGAGTGGGCTGAACATTTTGCCGGGCTCTTTTCCAAATGCTTATTATATGTGGCTTTGAGAAAAGCCGAGAGCGTTTTCGGCGCTGATTATCTGCTTCAGAGAAATCCTCTGCCCCCCGACATCTGCTAAGCGCGAACTCATCGGCCCGTAAGATTGTGTCATTCATTATGTTCGCGGCCGTTAAGAGAGAGGAATTTCTTTTCTCCAAGACTTCCACGTCTTGTGCTAGCTCTTCGTCCGATGAACATTTCATTGCCTTTTCATGTCAAGCTTCCCTTTGTTGCGGCAGATAAACAGAAATTCACTGCTTTTAAATGAGTCCTCTTTTTTTGGAAAAATAAAAAAAAATTTTAAGAGTAAACAAACGAAATATTAACTTTATTGAAATTTCAGATCATTTTCCTTTGAAGAAAGAAGAATAAGACATCCGTCTGGTTTGAAAGAAAAAGAGTAAATAAAATTAGTGCGTTATTGAGTATCAATTTAAAAGGCATTAATTCAATTGGCGGAGCGTCAGAATCTCGAATCGGCTAAAAAGAAAGGCTTTTTTGTTCCAATAGGACATCCGGACGGGCTTTGTAGCCCGCTCGGGCCGTAAGTATCCATTACCCTCACAGTTGAGAGCGGCGGCGGCGGCGGCGACGGCGATTGAATCATTGGCTTCTTTACTTTAAACTCGCTTCGTTAGGACGCAAGAGAGGCTTTAATTATCGGATGACTCGGCCGCAAAAATCGGCGCTTCAGCAATAAAGCAGGCCGGAAGCGAATTTCAATGCAGCGCGCGCAAAGATGTTGGTTAATCGGAAGAGCGGAAGTGGGTCGGATATATAGTATTTCGTCGAGGTCGCCGTTCCGGGTATCGGGGGAGAAAATCCGCTGACTTACCTCCCAGTGGCTGAAAACGAGCTGCGGACTGGCGAGCCCGGAAGTCTGTGTGCGCAGCTCGCTGGCTAGCTGGAAGCTCTCCGGCACCGGCAGCGTCGCCAGCACGCGGAACTGCCCGCCGAAGCCGGCGCTGTCCGCGGCGATCACTCGACCCTGTCTCCTACCGAACACGGCGTACAGTTTCCCTGAAAGCACAAGAAAAAGACAGACTTTTCAGACCGAGAAATTCAATTTTTCCAAGCTTATTTTAGACTGATGCGCAAAATACTGATTGCTTGACTATTAAGTATAAAACTTATTTAAAATACGAAAACAGTTATTTAGCGAGCGTGCTCGGAATTGTAAACCTTAATGTTTTGCTCGAAAGTCGACAATGCAACATTTGCATGAAAGCCATGAATGAGCCGGGTTCAATCAGAATTCCCAAACTGCTTCCGGTCCAGGGCGGCATTTCCCAAGAGGCTCTCCTTAGGGAGAGAAAGAGAGAGAGAGAGAGAGAGAGAGAGAGGTCCGAGGAAGTGAAAATCTCGGCACTAATCGGATTTTGGAGTTTCCGGGGTCTCGGCACTTGACTTCCTCCTCGTGGGAGTGGGGAATTTTCCCCCGTCGTGGGAGAATCGCCGAAAGTAAGCTCGTATCTCCTCGCGCTTGGGAAGGCCGTTTGTTTGGGCTGGCCTTAGCTCTCTGTGGAATCGGACTTCCGGTCGCGCCCTGCGGCACCTGCGCGCACCTGTCCCCTTCTCTCGGCTCCTCCTCCCCACCCCCCCCCCCCCCCCTCCTCCCAAG